>JAODLC010000038.1:23333962-23352667 GCA_026781145.1 Hippopotamyrus pictus | reverse complement strand
ATGTGCGTAGCGGTACGCCAAGTTTCGTTTTTATACATCTCGACGTGAGCGTGGAAACGGCCGTACGCAACATTTTCCTGCGTACGCATCGTTTATACATGAGGCCCCAGGACTCTAAAGACTTGGACCTTCATCCTCTTGCAAAGATATCAGGAACGCCACACACCCCTTTCCAGTGACCTCATGACCCCCGATGCTTTGCCAATCCATCTACTGACTTCATAGGAAGAGTCATTAAAGGCAACAAAGGAAGGAAACGGCAGATATAGAAAATACTTCGTCTTTTGAACACAGTAACTCTAAAAATATTTTATGGATCTTTTTGCCACCATATTGTATTGGTGAAGTTCTGGAACTGATCAAATTGCACTAAAACTCAGGCAGCACCACATAGTGACAGCATAGGTAAAAGCAGCTCAGATGCTTCAAATTGTAAGCATGATAAATCAAAAATTATTGAGAGAGAGAGAGAGAGATACAAAGGAGAGTGATTAACCATGTTTAACCATTCAGATTGTGATTTCACATAAAGATAGAGTTACTTGTTCGGCAATATTCCTTGTTGTTTATACAACGGACTGGTATACTCTGAGTGAAAGTTGATCAGTTATTTTATTGTGCAAAAGGAACATATACTTAGCAGCAAATCATTGAGCTCAGTATTAATATTCAATTTAGTAACCATTACTTTATAGTGTACATAATCATTATCTACCTACTAGATATTGGTAAGTATGGTTCGAATGGACCAATAAGTATGTTTGCTCAAGTAAAAAAGAGACATTGGAATGTACCACTACTTATCTATTGGTAATATTAATTAATGTGCATATATATCGATCTCATGTTCCTTCATCATCAATGAATGGTCTCAGATAATTTATTTCAAGCAGTCACTATATTTCTTACTATGTCTTTTGATTATATAAACATTTGTATACTACCGATGGAATAAATAATGAATAGCACAAAAAGTGAAATACTGATTTCATCATTATTAAATCGTAACACATCTTTTATCTGAAATAGCTACTCTATTTGTTCATGATTTGTGTTTGAGTAGTAAATGTGCTACTACTAAGTTACTAAGATGCTGTACTGTAAAGTGCTACTGGACATATAACTACTCGTTCAATTAGGTATTTTGGAATTACAGTTTGATCCCATCCCATATATTGCAGAAAATAAAATGCTGTGGCCGGTTTTCAAGCAATATCAGATGGGATCTGTCTCCAAGTTTCAGGTCACACAATCTTGAGCTTCACTGAGTACAGTTTTTTGTGAGCATGTTCAACTAAAGCGTGATTTAGTATAGTGTCAGCAGTTTTCTGGTAGCCTTACTGATTACTTCTCAAAAATTTTGGTCATAGTGTTAAAGAGTCATAACTAGAATATGGAAATACATAAAAAATATAAATAATATAAATTACATTTTCAAACATGGGCATTGAAACATACACAAAGGAATATGAATAATCAACTAACTGATGGGAAAAGATTACGCAAATTGTGGAATGTGACCAAGTGGAATGTGATATGAATAACTTAGTATGCTTTCAGACCTACATATCACAAGGACTTCCAGGTGATCCAGTACGTCTATCTATTATTAATTATTAATTTTATTATTCTTATTGTTGTTGCTATGTGGCTTTCACCATTAAAAATTGTAGGAGGTCCAAAACTAATTTATTTTGTAACATGATTTATACCATGCAGTGCAGAAATTAATATTCTGTCATGACTAATTAAGTAAAAGGCTCACAAAGAGATGGATAACACTTAATCTGCATATAAAGAGCAGGGGCTGATGCAGCAGGTAACAATACAATCTGCAGACAAAAAGGACGACAGTAATAATAATAATGCGTGTGTGGGCGCAGTGATGATTTCCTAGGATAGGGGCCTGTATCGCGAAGTAGGATTTCTTGCTTAGCCTGATAACTTGTCAGATTTAAGTATGTCTGGACTAAGTGAATGAAGATAAAATCCATTTAAAGTGGGGCACATTAAATCCGACTAAGCAAGAAATCCTGCTTTGTGTTACAGACCCCAGGTTTGCAATGAAGCACTGCATGCAAAAACAAAAAGACTGAACCTTGACTTATTGTATACAGACACATTCCAACACACTGGGGAAGTGTCTTATTTTCCTAATATTAAGTTTTACCTATCTGGTTAAGAATTCTGTTATAATATACTGGGTATTTACATACACTCAGAATAAATGTCATAAACACTGTTTATTTGATTATGCTAAAACAGACACACTGCGCAGTTTTTACAGCACCAGAACCTAAAATAATGAAGGAAATATGACATTCTTTCAGACAACAAAGTACAACGACGAAAAAGGTACCTTGGTGAGTATCTTTCTTTTTTCCATTACAGAAACCCCACAAGGCTCAGTAGTCAAACTTAAGAAGCAATTAGTTTTAATGCTTAGTTCATTGTCTAGATTAAATCAGATTGCTTGTTCATAATGACAGATATCAATACAGATGAGTCTGTCAAGAGCTGCCATAGGACTGTGATTAGGGGTTCACTTTAACAGTACTGCAATTAAATATACTGCTGGAATTTAAAACTGTAACCCGTTGGCATTTAATTTAGGAATATTAGCCAAGTATTGGGCCGATGTAAAAACCCATTGGCAATGTAATGCAGGAGGGTTTACAAAGGCAGGGATTAAATTAATCTGTTCTTCCCTCTGACCAAAACTCCATGCTGGAAGGGACAAGAGGCCGTTAACTGATTGTGAAAAGAAGCCCCCCCATCCCACATGCTCTTAGTGATGTGTCTAGTGCTGCTGTTTGGCTGCAGTGCAGGAGAGGGATCGTGCGCCTCTCTCTGCCCGTGTCTAGTGCTGCTGTTTGGCTGCAGTGCAGGAGAGGGATCGTGCGCCTCTCTCTGCCCGTGTTTGTAGACTGAATGTGCATTTTTATCTGCGTCGGTTCCACAGCTCAGGATTGCGAGGACACACAGTTTCTTTTGAACTTATATTTTACTCATTTTAATTGAAAGAATCATTCTTTTAATTAAACCAGTTGTTGAGTCACGTGGTTCCCAAACTTTTTTTCCGGGGACCCACTTTTTAAAAATGACAGACCATCGGAACCCAATTTACAATTGGCCTTAGAAATCAATAGAAGAGCAGATATGTGCACAATGGGCTGCCACTGCCATTCTCGCATCATTTTGTATTATCTGGAATTGGTAAACCAGTCATTTCAAAGCCATATGGTAGCCCCCCCCCCCATATCTGTGGCTTCAGTATCCACGGTTTAGTTTATCCGCAGTTTACCTTCATCTAAAAAAAAAAATAAAAAAATTTGGAATTGTGGAACTTAAATTTTTTTCATTGTACCTTCGTCCTTTGAGGAGTATAAAAAGTATGATTTTCATTGGTCTGTCATCCTTTGATACATTTTTTTGCATTGCTTCTTGTCTCTTGAGAATTAGGGTAAAACGTCAGAATTCTTTTGGTTTGTTTGTTCCCTTGAGAGAATACAGTTGTGCAGTGTTGTACAATAACATACAATGTAATTTATTATTACTGTATTAATGTTGATAATGTCTCACTGTGTAATTTATCACTTAAATATTACCATATGTATGTAAACAAAAACCAGGTATATATGGAATCCACGGATGGTTGGCCATTATCCACAGTTATGGCTATTCACGGTCTTTGAACTTATCACCTGCAGATATGGGGGATAATATGTATGTTTGATGAATCACAACTTCCTTTCATGTATGTGTTATTGACGTTCATCCATTTTCTGTAACCATTTATTCTTTTTATTGGGGGGGGGGCACCCAGAGAGTATGGTCCCAGAGACTATAGCCACTATAGGAACAACACGGGATGGGGTGCAAACCCATTGCAGGGCACACACACACACACAAACAAACACACACACACAATTCAGATCTATGGGCAATTTATTAACTTCAATTAACCTCAGCATGTTTTTGGACTGTGGGGAGAAAACAGAGTACTTGGAGAAAACCCCACAACGGCATGGGGAGAACATGCAAACTCCACACACAGAACCATGGGCGACACTCCAACCCTGGTCCCAGGGGGTGTGAGACAACAGTGATAATCACCGCGCCACCATGCCACCCCGTGCTGTTAGTGATAATCACCGCGCCACCATGCCGCCCCGTGCTGTTAGTGATAATCACCATGCCACCCCGTGCTGTTAGTGATAATCACCGTGCCACCATGCCTCCCCGTGCTGTTAGTGATAATCACCGCGCCACCATGCCACCTTGTATTGTTAGTATACACACTTTATAAATACTTGTATATACTTGTATACACTTAATATACAAGTATTTGGTTTCATAAATAAAACCAAATACTGCATTTAGGCAGAGTCAGCATCTCATTGCTTACATTTCCTCTCATCAGTAAAACAAACGTACACATAAATAACTTATAAGTGAGACAAAATCAGTGCGGGTTTACACCATTTCATCTGGGGTGGGGGGCAGACTAATTGCTCTATGAGGGGGCCAGATGCATTTAACCTTAATGTCTTCCAAGTATTACTTACACTAGATTGCCACAGTTTTAGTTTTAGTTTCTTGTTTCCAGACATTTCATTTTTTTTTTCTGTTATTAACTTCGTTTTCACCCACTGAAGCGACTTCACCGTGCTAGTAATAATGAAATGGACAATAATAGGTATCTGACAATTCATTAATCTATCCAATACGTAATTATGAGAGGGCAATGCACCAATCAGCCATAACATTAAAACCACCTGCCTAATATTGCGTAGGTCCCTTTGTGCCACCAAAACAGCTGTGACCCATTGAGTCGTGGACTCCATAAGACCTCTGAAGGTCTCATGTGGCATCTGGCACCAAGGTGTCAGCAGCAGATCCTTTAGGTCCTATAAGTTATGAGCTGGGGCCTCCATGGATTGGACTTGTCTGTCCAGCACATTCCATAGATGCTCAACAGAATTGGGATCTGAGGAATTTGGAGTCCAACACCATTAGCTATTTTTCATGTTCCTCAAACCATTCCTGAACATTTTTTGAAGTGTGACAGGGTGTATTATCCTGCTGGAAAAGGCCACTGCCATGAAGGGCTGTATGTCTACAACCATGTGTAGGTAGGTGGTACGTGTCACAGTAACATCCATATCATGCCAGAACCCAAGGTCTCCCAGCAGAACTTTGCCCAGAGCATCACACTGCCTCTGCTGGCTTGCCTTTTTCCCTATAGTGCATCCTGTTGCTGCCTCTTCCCCAGATGTATGACATACACACGCTCAGCTATCCACATGATGTGACAGAAAACGTGACTCATCAGACCAGGCCACCTTCTTCCATTGCTCCATGGTTTAGTTCTGACTCTCACATGGCCACTGTAGGTGCTGTCGACGGTGGACAGGGGTCAGCATGGGCACTCTGACCGGACTGCTGCTACGCAGCTCCATACTCAGCAAGCTGCGATGCACTGTGTGTTCTGACACCTTTCTATCATAGCCAGCATTAACCTTTTCAGCAATTTGTACTACAGTAGCTCTCCTGTGGGATCAAACCAGACGGGCTAGCTTTCGCTTCCCACGCACATCAATGAGCCTTGGGCGCCCATGACCCCATCGCTGGTTCACCGTTTTGCCTTCCTTGGATCACTTTTGGTAGGTACTGACCACTGCAGACCGGGTATACCCCACAAGACCTGCCATTTTGGAGATGCTCTGACCCAGTCATCTAGCCATCACAATTTGGCCCTTGTCAAAGTTGCTCAGATACTTACGCTTGTACATTCGCTGAAACATCGGTTAGATGTTTTTTTTTTCCCCAAATAGCCACTTTTAGGACTTGCACGGGTTACATTTTGTCTTCCTATGTGTGAACCAGCTTGAAGTGGGTCATACTTTGTAAGAAGGTCTCTTTTCCTGGCCTTGCAGTCAACCCCCAGTCCTCAGTCAAACCCGAACTAAAGCTTCTCTCTCCCCCCCCCCCACATGTTTCTCTACTGTTTTCTCTTTCCTTGTTTTCTTAGATTCACATGCCCTGACCTTGTTTAATTGTCTTTATTTTTTACATTTTTAAAAAATTCTTTTATTTTTTTTTGCTCTTGTTGGTCTCCCTGTCAGAACAAAATAAAAACCTTGTTAAACAATAAACAGTAAGCTAAAAAAAAGACACTTTCACCATGATCTTTTAAAAGATATATATTTTTTTCCTTCAATAATCCTGGCCCAACAGGTTCAAATAAATGTTGCACTTATAGTGACATAACAATAAATACGTAACAGCACATGATATAAAATATTATTGGCATTCGATACACCATCTACTTACTTAGAAAGCAATTACATAACCTTTAAGGATATTTCACTTAACTTTATGAACAATCAAATGGAAACATTCCATGGCAATTGGAAATAGCTGAAATTTTGCAATAAGCTACCATCAGCTGTGTAGCTGTGGAGAATCTATTCGTAACTCACACCATTTTACATTTATTAAGGAATGACTACATGGTGCATTCTGATTCATACAGATTTTTCTAATGTTACCAAAATGATACCCTGCCAATCACTGTTATCCATGGTTTTCAACAAAATTATTTCTTAATTTTGTTTTATTTTGTTTTGTTTTATTTTATAGGAAGAATTTTCAACATAAGTTTTGTAATGTGTAGGATGCAGTCTGGTTGAGAGCCAATAATTTCTATGCTATTGATCAAAACTTTACATAATTTTTGGGCAAAACAGCCATGTATCCTGGGGTCAGCGAGACAGGTACCACAGGGAACATTTTGAGTCTGCTATACTGAATTCTGTTATACCAAAGAATATATGGGGAAATATTTTCCTTGTGGTTTTTTGTTTTCATTTAAATGAGTTTGTTATTCCATCTGTGAATACATATTTTTTAGTTATGTTGAGCAGGAAGCTTAGTGTAAGGTGTCAGGTACACTCAACGACTCAGAAGGGGAGATATCCAAATGCTTGTGGGCTTTAGATGGAAACTTGATAGATTCTGCGTGATGAGAGACAAAATCAGGGAAGCACCATATGAGAAAAGACTTTAACTGCAACTAAATTACACATAAAGGCTAAAGTGAGTAACATTAGGTTGAATGCCAGTGAAGAGATGACTTCAATACACAAGCTTAAGCCAGCAAATAAATTCCAAATAGCCAGGACCTAAATTGCTGGTGCATTGGTCAAAGACACTTTGGAATTATTTAATGCATCATGGGGAACAGTCTCAAAAATGACAGCATATGCCCAACACAGACAAGCTGCAAGGGCGAAAGTGCCAATGAGTCAGAGTGACCAAGGTGAACACTTAGGATAATTGCCAAGCACTACAACAGTATAGCATTAAAATTACCACAGAACTCAATCAACATCTTTGTGACCCAGTGTTAACAAAAATTGTACATCCTGAGTTTCACAAAGCTAGAAATTATGGTACCTGGAATCCATTTACATCTAGAGCACAAGATGCAAACATGACCCAATACACCACATGGACCCCAATGTAACTGAAAAAGACAATTAAAAAACAATGCACTCTGATGAGTTAGTTATCTGTCACCTTATTCATAAACCCAAACAGATTCAAGTTTGGAGAACACCAAAGGATGCTTTCAACTCATCACTGTCTGCTGCTAAGTGTTAAACATGGTGAGCGATCTGTAATACCAGTCATCTCATGGGAATCATTAGGCTCAATGATCGCTCTGCATGGTCGTTTAACAGCCATAGAATATGAGGCTATTTTATGGGACCAGCTGCAAGTAGTGTTCCCCTATACACACTGCTAAACAAATTTAAGGATGACATCATGAGCAAATTCCTTTTATGGTCAATGAAAGGATCTAAACGACACTGAACCTTTATGGGAAGTTTTCTGGAGCATAGAGTGTAAAGTAGATTTATAACCTCTTCATCCTTCAAAGAACTGAAGAGCATTTTCAAACCTTACTCTACAGGGTATGTTTTCAAGAAATTTCCATGGAAATTCATCATTGGATTTCAGGAAGCTGATCATTGGATTACTCCAGGCCTGTTTATGTTGCCAACACTGTAACACATGATGAGGCAGCCTGATTTTAGGTCATTGGTAGTCTAATCATAAAACAACAATAAATGGATTGAGTTGAGTTTTGCTCTTCAACTGGCTTTTCTTCTGTAGAAATGGTCTGACATCCCATTGCTCACACTACAAAACACATCTGACAGCATTTCTAGAAGAAATTAAGCTGTTCTGAAGGCAGGGAAGAGTGCTTTTCAGTTTCCAGACCTCAATATTGTCAGACGTTTCCTTTATATATATATATATACGGTAATGTATGCATACCATGTTTCCCTCAACGTGAACAAAATCTGACCTGATAAATACTCAAAACTGTATGTAAATTAAAATGGAAGTTTATGTAATTCCATGATTTTCTTTAGTGTCTTCTTTTTTTTAATAAACCAAGGTTAAGATTTCTAAAACAGCCATTTCCATGGTCTATTTTAAAAAGAAAGGAAGCTTGAATTTTTAATGATTCTGAGAGATTTGCAAAACCTTTAATTCAAATACTGACACACTATTCAGAAGAGATCCAGTATTAGATTAAATTACGTTTTATATAAAATGACTATCAGATTAAATAACCTAATGTGATCATGTAGTATAGGCTTTTGTTCTGGGATTTTCCTTTTGGACCTCAGCAACACCAATACACACACAAGAAATCTGGTAATTGATCGGAAGCAAAAAAAAAAAACAAACTAGCATATGCCATCTTGAGGTTTTTTGCCATGAGCAAATGTGCATAAGTTCTTGTAGAAATGTGACAAAATGTCTTAGAACAGTCACCATAGCAACACAAAGCATAACTTATAAACACAATTATATACAGTATATACATAAAAACTATACATATGAATACTTCCATTATTTGTCATCTTTGTCACTCTCCCCTGGTAATTGGTAGGAAGTTATGATCTTAGCATTTTTAAAACAATACGCACAACAATGTCTTTAAATGATTAAATATTACAGTCACTGTTTTTGTTGTTTTAATATCTAATAATATTTATTTAATGGCAACATATCTCAAAGACACTGTTGAGTTCAAAGTAACTCATGCATTTAAACAGAGTGTGTACTGTATATAAACACTTTAAGGAATCTCAGTGGTGCAATGAAATTAGCATTGTAATGCCCCTTTTCATATGGAAATGAGAATGGCTTGTTTGGGGCTCAGACAGAATGTAATGTGTGTAATGTAATTCACCAGCAGCCAACACCATCGAGCTCCAGACTGGGGCTGCTGACAAGATTTGAACCGTTTCATTCATTCCCAAGTAAGAGAGAAAGTACAGTGTGATTAAATATGCGTTTTCATTTGAGAAATCACTTTTTGTGGCCAGCAAACTTATCGTAAAACGGCTTCTCCTAAGTTCAAAGTCATTTCCCTTCCCAAAACTCTAATAGAGCAGGTTAGTTATATATAGCCTCTTTGAGCAGCGTCCTGTCACTTGGCGGGTGCTGGCCTGTGGATGGAGGATGTGAACCTCCTGTCCTCCACCCAGAACGGCTGTGAACCAGGGGAACAATATGACCCTGCGAGCTTCTCTGGGCATTAGGCTGGTAGCCCACTGACCAATTACATTTTGGGATAGTAAAGCAAAAACGTGGCAGATGGCTTTGACAGCAGACACTGAAGGGGACTGGAGCTTGGCCTGGATGCTCACCATTGTCTCATCCTTCACAGCGTCTCCTGCGTATCCATGGCAAAGCAGATATATGCTAATGACCCTAAATCATGTCATGGAGTGGGAAATACTAATGCTAAATGGATAAAAGACGGCTCCGATGCTCGGAGTATATAGAAGATAAAAGTGTATGCCTAATCTCAAAGGTCCTTGGATGTATAACTTACTTAAGTCTGTATATTTAACTTTAACATATAGGAAGAGAAGGTATACCATATTGGTGAAATAAAATGTTTTCCAATAAGAGTTATTGAAAAGCAATAGTGAACAATAGAGTTAGGTTTTCTAATATATGAATCAACAACCATGACGCGTTCCAAAATGTATGGTGTACAAATAATGCCTCCGGTGACAGTATTTAATAGCTTTCATTAAATGTTTTCCAGCCACAAGGAGAGACATTACCAAGGGCAGGAAAATGCAGCTACTTGGAAGCTCAAAGGTTTTTCATCAATATTTCAGAAGAACAGGTTTATCTCTCATATAAAACAACTCATTGCCCTAAGGATCTGCCTCGCTCTGTAGTGCACCTCTCTGTGGAGCAGCCTCCGATATTCTCACATGTACAGAAGCGGGAGCGTGCCTGCGTATCACTGGCGTTACGTGACTTGTTTTAGGGCCTACTCACTGCAGCTAGCACAGGGAAATGTATGGAACCACGTATCTCAAGCAAAGCAATACCATTATATTTCCATTTCAAAATATATCAGTCTTTATTTATGCCGTTCCTTTGTGATCTTTTACGTTTGAAACAAACAACGTATGTTTCAAAGGATGCAGTAAGAATTAAGTCAGTTCGCCACTTTCAGGCAATAACATCAAGCAAGGTACTGTACATTGTACTGTAATCCCCTGTGGCCCACTCTGCATGAAAGAATTAGTATCCAGTTACTGAGGATTCAGAATATTTCCTGAACTTCGCAAGTGGCACACAGTGAAAACCAAAGCAGCATTCTCAGTCACAGAGCCACAACTGAACATAAAGCTGTCAGGTAGTCCCACATCAGGGTGTGACCATATGCTAAATGCTCTTGCTCTGCCCACCCCTTACCCCAGAGCTGGCTTTAAGTGCTTCTACAATTCGTGCCTCAATAAATACATTTCTTTATGTCTGCAGCAGGAGGAACGGGTTAAAATGATAATAAAAAGTCTATCTTGTTTAAACTCGGCAGTATGGTATGTATCCAGAGTCACATTATGACCAAAAGCTCTCATATAGCCTCGATCAGGGGTCTCCAACTCCGGTCCTGGAGAGCCGTCCAGTAGGTTTTATATCATACCCGGTTTCTCAGGAGCCACACCTGTTCTCAGGTAAATACCAGGAGCAGGTGTGGCTCATCAGAAGCCAAGTGGGACAGAAAACCTACCGGATAGTAGCTCTCCAGGACCGGAGTTGGAGACCCCTGGCCTGGATTGTCAGCCAGACAGTGCCATCTGATCATACTATGATATGGCAGTCATTCATGTAGAATTATCACACTGATCAGTTGGCACATTCAGCGTCGTCCTGGTATTGATGGTCATAAACAGGATGCTGTAATTAAACCCTCATGCTATAAATACAGTGTGATGGTTTATTTAGAACGCTGAATTCCCGCCACTGGAATGAGAAGGGAGGGTACAGGAGTGCAGCAACAATGACCCTCTGCGAAGTACATGATCTTAGTCACTGTCCTTAATGAGATTAGAGATTTGAAAGGTTCGATTTTAGGAGCGCCGTTGTGTCCGTGGAGGAGATGTGTACGTTAAATGGCTGAGGTGACATAAGAGTCAATAAAGTAGAAAAATGGAAGGTGTGAAAGTTGTTTCAAATAAGTTACAGAACATAAATTTTCTTTTTATTTCAATTTTTCCTTGGGTTCAAACTGTTTAATTATTATTGTTTATGCTGGTGGCATGAAAAATGCAGAAGGTGCCCCTGGTTGAGTAAGTTGTGTTCAGAAGGTCGTTGGTTCAGATTCTGTGGTCAGCAGACTGATTTCCCCGTTAGATCCCTGAGCAGGGGCCTTAACCTAGCTAACTCCGCTACCCCACCCCACGTAATGCCTGCAGGGCGCGGCTAACTCCGCTACCCCACCCCACGTAATGCCTGCAAGGCGTGGCTAACTCCGCTACCCCATCCCATGTAATGCCTGCAGGGAGTGGCTAACTCCGCTACCCCACCCCATGTAATGCCTGCAGGGAGCGGCTAACTCTGCTACCCCACCCAAAGTAATGCCAGCAGGGAGTGGCTAACTCCGCTACCCCACCCCATGTAATGCCTGCAGGGAGCGGCTAACTCCGCTACCCCACCCCATGTAATGCCTGCAGGGAGCGGCTAACTCCGCTACCCCACCCAAAGTAATGCCTGCAGGTAGTGGCTAACTCTGCTACCCCACCCCATATGCACGTCACTTTGGATTAAAGCCTTTGCTAAATAAACAAAATGTCATGTGATTTCATTCTGAGTAGGTGTGCATGTCTTTGGAGGGTCGCTTAGAATCAAAATCTGTTTCCTTTTAATCAGCTTAAAAGGGAAAGACGTTTTGTTATTCTGTTTTTTTCTTTAATTTAATTCCCTATCAAGCACCTATCTGCCCTCTATGAGATGCAATTAGTTTATATAATTGAAATATACCAACCAGAACAGGTTTTATCACAAACTGGAACAGTGACCTATATTCAAAGTTTAAGCCCATATAATTCAAACTTCTAATTTCTCTCTACAGCTAGACTTGTGTTATGATTGCAAAGAAGCTTACTTTCAGTTTAAAAATAAATATAGGTAGCCCGAGACTGTATTAAAATCTGCTGCCTTTTTATTGGCAAATTAAAAAAAAAAGTTTTAATTGTTAATTAGGAAACGCTATTACTGGAGAATAGAGGGGAAATACACTTTAGAGACCAAGTTCTCTTTCTCTCTGTTTTTGAATACAAAGTGTTATTTTGAGGGCGTGAATCGCTACATATAGTATGAGGCAGTGTGTGACTCTTATGTCTGCTTCCCCAACGGTCATCAGACCCTCCACCTCCCTCAAGACCATTCTGTTCCAGAAATTCTTCTGCTGGCTTGATATCACTCTGTTACTCTGAATGTCAATGTTGCACTTGGTGTTGATTGAATCGTAGCCTTATAAGGTTCCCGCTTTGTTTGGCAGATGTTCTGTAGCTCCTGCTCTAATGCTGTATACTCTTGTACCTCAGCATTCACAGGGAGCTCAGTCTAGCTGCACTTATTCCTGGTCTACTCCTTGACAGCGTCTATGTTTGTAGTGTGTCATTTGCCTTACTTGTACATAGCTTTGAACAAATGTATCTGGCAAATACAGTAAATGTAAAGATAAATGTAAGTGATCTGTGCTTGTGTCCTGAAGATCATGGGATCATCTGGATCCTGTGGCTGAGAGGATTTCCAGACTACCATGAACTCTACATACTTCAGGGATCCTGTCAGAGCTTAATCACTGATCCCAAGCTTTCCTCAGCTGCATGTGATTTGGGACAAAGGTGTCGACTAAATAAGTATAAATACAGCTACACGGTTACCTAGTCTATGGTCCCTTATGTCATCCCCTCACTATACTGTCAGCCATGTGTAGCATTGTGCCGACGGAGATCTGCTAAGATCAATATAAAATCAAAAACTCATGAACACAAACGCTATCGGAAGGAAATGCAATACTCAGATACCATGGGCACATTTTTTTAGTTAAGTTGTGGAGTAAATATAAGGCTACTTCATAACTTATGTATCATTTTCTTGGATCAAAAGATGTGGATCCTATATTCTATTTACATTCAGTATGTCTCTGATTACCAAAACTTGAGGGACACGCCTTATTCCACATAGGCAGGATATACAAATACCAAAGTACAAAAGGACAAATATATTTTTGACTTTTGAATATATGAATTTAGAATATTGTTCTCATAAACCATTCAACCAATGCATTTCAAGCTGCTTTAAAGTAGGGAAAATCGGGCACAGAAAAGGTAGACTGTAATTTATGAAAATAATTTACTGACCACTTTAAAAAATGCAGTTATGAGCAAGGATATTCTGTATATTCTGTAAGGTTTCTAGGCACCAAACTTTCTCTCTCTTAGCTTGTGGTATATTGGAATGATATTGTCACATTTAGATGGATTGACTACCTACCGAACAAATATATACTGCATATGGTGATTTTTTTAAATGAATAGGGACTGTGGAAACTCATTCAGACTAACAACTGCTTTAAGGCTTTTCTCTTATTCATTATCCAGTGTTTTGTCCCTTGTTGTCTATGTAGTGCATGTATTATAAGTGTAGCGAAATCTAATTAGGAAAGGTGTTCTAACAACATGTCAGCTGTTTTTTCTTCTAACAAATGCGAGTGGATGGAATATGCTCTGAATTAGTTTTCACGGCTGCTATTTCCATTTCTTAATCTCCATTCCAGCCACCTGGAATAGAGCTATGCAGCTAACACTGGTCAGAAGTTCGAAACTGAATTTATTTTGATAATGATTCTGGCAAACACAGAAACATTTATGACATCAACATCTAAGAGTTATATATAGATAAAAATTTAGCATTAGAGGCCTCAAATTAAGCTTTACATTAACTGCACATTCATAATGCCTTTATGATGCATTCAAAGCACATTAATAAGCAGCATGTAAGTATACCAGAACATCCTAACATACCATAATGGTTTAATATACATTAATAACAAACATTATGTGATAATTTGATTTTAATGTCTGTTATTAAAGTATATTATCGCTGTCATGTTTAGTTCATTGAAAATATTGAGTGCACTGCTGCAATACATGTTGCTTGATGCTTATGAATGTTCTATGAATGCATTATGAAGGTGCACCACATGCTATATGAATGTAAAATGAATGCATTATGAACGTGTAGTTAATATAAAGCGCTACCACATTCAGTTATGTTGAACATAATGTCACTGGCTTAAACTTAAGGTAAAACATCCTGGCTGAGTCACATTACAAGGCAACCAAACTGCAGACGTGTGGCATTCAAACAGTGAGAGCTGTTGGAGTCCCATGCCACTGAAAACGTCCAGGCAGAAATCCTCATGTGCAATGCCTACTTGCATGGGGAAGTACTATTAACCGCATGTCCAATACCTAATATGGTTTCCTTAAACTTGCTCTTGAAAAATATATGTTTGCGTGTTGGGCTGTACAGCCCACAGGGCTTGTCTCCAGGAACGAAAGACTGTCATAATGCCAATGTCATCATAATGTGCCTTGATTGGTCTGGATGGTCATTTCCTCAGAAGATGGGGACTGTTGCACACTGACAGCGCAATGTGCTTCCCAGGAAGATTGGGTTTCTTCTAGGCATGTGATTTGAATTTGGCTAAGGGCTCCATGAGCTGCTAAAGTTACTCACCTTTAGCTGTCCTGCTGATTTCTTCCAAATGTCATATAATATGCAGAAAAATACATGGAATGCTGGTGTGGAGCAGTATTATGGTTAGAGAACTGTGTTATTCGATCCTGAAACGTCGACACTCTTGAATGTCTCAAGAACCCATTGTTATGTTAATCCCCCACCGCAAAATGCATATATTTAAGTCCAAAATGTGCAAATTATTACAATATTTATATGCATTGTTTTCTTTTATTCCTGGGATTATCCTAATTCTTTGAGTCCTGTTATTTAAAAGAATGTGTGCAAGTTTTAAAAAAGAAGACCAACATAAATTTATCATTTTATTCCTTATCACTTCAACCAAAAATCTCCCCATTAGACATGAAATTAAATCTAGGCATAGATAATTTGACTACAATTTTAAGAATAAGTGGTAGCCATCACATTAACTGCACCTTCATTATGCATTCATAGAACATTCATAAGCAGCATGTAAGTATATCACACATGCAGGTAGACTGAATGTTCTATGGATGAAGGTGCAGTTAAAGTCAAGCATTACTGAATAAATATATCCATCCATCCATCAATCCATCCATCCATCCATCCATCCCCCTTGCTTTGCTGCTTATCCAGTACAGGACATGGGATGCTCACACACTCACGCAAAACAGATGATTTTAAAAAGCCGTTCTCCGGGGGAGTACCCCAGAGCATGGGGTTACTGATTGCGTGCAGTATTGTAAGTCGTAACAGATGTGAGCACAGGGGTGGACCTGTCAGCAGGCAGCAGCCAGGGTGAGTGGAGGACAGCTATGGTAAAGATTTACTTTTCTCATCTGACTGCTCAATTCTTCGGTCACAGTGTAACTCCCACAATAGGAAGTGCAATTCTGGAACAGTCGGGTGGACCGTGAATTTGACAGTGAGACCTACACCATCTGCAGCTCTGGGTGTGAAATGCTATTATTGTGTCTGAGTTTTCTTATTATTTTTGTATTTGCAAATTTTTTTGTGTGATTTTTATTGTTGATGATTCAAGGTGAATTTTGTGTATATCAATGTCCCTAGTCAGCTCCATCTTATAGGATTAAAACTACGTTTGTTCAGGCGTGCAACGCACGCTGTCAAATATACATTGAAATGCTCAATTTCCCTTTTATCCACATCTTCCAGATGCATGATGGAGATCCTCTTTCAGTCTGTCTATGGCAGTGTTTCCCAACCCGGTCCTCGGGGAACACCAGCCAGTCCAGGTTTTTGCTTCCTCTCAGCTCCCAGCACACCTGTACCAGGCATTCGGTGTTCCTGATTGGCTGGGGTCTAGGAGGGAGCAAAAACCTGGACTGCTGGTGTTCCCCCGAGGACCGGGTTGGGAAACCCTGGTCTATGGCAGTGTTTATCAGCCCAGTCGTCGGGGAACCCCAGACTGCCCCAGGCACGTTCTGCTCCTTCCCACCTCCCAGCACACCTGGACCAGGTATTCAGTGTAACTGCTGGATCACGTGGTGCATAAGCTCTGGGACCTTTGAGGGAGTAAAAATGTTTGATGGCTCCCTGAAGATTTGCTTGAGAATCACCAAATAGTACTGTACCATTTGAGGTATACGGCCTTGATAATTGTATATATACATTTTTTTTAATTGAGCATCCGCTTCCATATGTTTATTTGAGTGACAGTGTGTGACCCCTTTTTTGACTAGTATAATACATCCCCCCTGTCCCCCGAGAATAAGAGTGGTGTAGTCTGCTCATTAGATGTGTGGTGTTATAACCACCAGAGGCTACAATTAAAACAATGTTTCTCTATGGCAACATTTGAAAATGAATTCCTGTTGTCCTCTTGAAGAAGGTTGTGGTTTGTTGCTACACTTAGAAGCGTATAAACAAAGAGAAAGTATACATCTAAGACTACAGTTTTCAGAGAAGCAAAGTGATAAACTGGCAAACTGACGTTCTTCCACTTCATCCATAACATCTTCTAAACAACAAAAAAGTACAAGAAAGACTTTGTACCCTTTTAATTATGTATGGGAATCCAATGCCTTGAAAATCAAAGAGTCTTCTTCTTTTTGTTATTATGCATGCATGCATGTATAAAACACATTTCATTAAATATAATGAAATGTGTAATATAATGTGGCCTTATATAATACAGATTTATGTACTAATACAAATTATCTATCTATCTATCTATCTATCTATCTATCTATCTATCTATCTATCATTCATTCATTCATTCATTCATTCATTCATTCATTCGTTGTTTTGCAGTGCTATTTATCCCAATATATAAATTAATATTATTTTAAATAGCTAGAATGTCATTATTTCCTTTCTTAATGCCCAAAAAAGGTGGCATGGTGCCTGCTGTGGTGAACTGGGAAGATGTTGTTTTGTTTTATTTATTTCTCGTTCTTTGAGAGGCTTCTGCCTCTGAATAAAATGGAGTCTCTCCTAAGAACTAATTAGTAAAAGCCCATGCCACAGTGCCATTCAGTACTGTCTATAAAACTGCCAGCCGCCACTGACATCACCAGCCACACATCAAGTTCAGCCTTTTGTTATGAAGACAAGCATCTGTGGGACTGGGAACTGCACAATGTGGATAATAAAGAAGATGCAGCTTTGGCACAAAGTGCTACCATTACACTCTGTATATCCAAACGAAGTAGAGAAAAAATGTTCAGATGTGTGTTAAAACTTTTTATTTATTCTTATTTAAAAAGCCAGAGACCCCATTGGGTTTTGCGTGCTTTAACAATCCAAAGAGCTGCGTCGCCTAGTGTATGACCGCAGGGTGGACCTCCCTTTTTAAGCAGGTCTGTGGGGGGGAAGCCAGATAAACTGAAATCAAAGGTGCCATAAACGAAGCAGAGCACCCTGTCCAGAATATGGGCACCAGGACCCCCCCCCCGAGAGCCTGGCCTTGCAGAGATGTTCGTAAGCTAATGCCTGCTGGCCAGGCCTCCCATGTACTTGATGGTGGGGCTTGAGCGTTATGCTGTTTTTGGCAAATATAGAGCGGAACCTGACATGGCTAATGGACACTAGGTACTTGTAAAACTGAGTACTTGTAAAACTGAGTACTTGTAAAACTGAGTACTTGGAAAACTGAGTACTTGGAAAACTGAGTACTTGGAAACTGGAAGGCGTCTGAGCTCCATGCACAGTCTGGGTTCCAGGATCTCTGGAGTTCTCCACCGTGACAGACTTCAGCTAAGGAGCCAGAGCACAGAAGGGTTCCTTCGTGTGACTGTGACTTGTGGATAGAAGACTTCAACACACACATGGGGACAATGACGATACCAGGAGGACGGCTGGGAAGAATGGTCTCCCAGAACCTGAATTCTTATTGGACCTCTGCGCAGGACGTTGACTGTCCATGACAAACAGCATGTTTAAATACAAGGATACTCATAGGCATGTATGATATATGAGACTAGCTATACAGATTCTAAAGGGACACCAAAGTGTGTCTTCTAGGTTTCGGGAGAAGATCACAATTTAAAGCTTTCCTAGGGAAGCCTACAACAAGGTGTGTTATATGAATGTACGTGTGTGTGTGTGTGTGTGTGT
>JAODLC010000038.1:23309627-23322088 GCA_026781145.1 Hippopotamyrus pictus | reverse complement strand
AATTTGAGTCACATTACAGCCACCAGAATGAGCAGTTTAATGGGACTCAGACCTGCAAGGCAGAGAGAAACTCAAAGAGTAATTAAGTTCATTCTCCAAAGCACAATGGCGCTGATGATTAGGACCTACTTTTCCAATCCCATTTTAATCATCTGGCTTTTTTTTAATCCTTCCATCAAATTGACATTCACTGTTGTACTTCCCAAATGACGAGAGAGTGAGACACATTCCAAATGTCCCAATATCCTCTCCAATTTGACTAACTCAATTCTTCTGTTAATTTCTGATCTTTGGGAATTTTTAAAAATCTTAAAAACATTCACAGTATGGTGTCAGTCATAAGAATAACTGAAATATAATACATGGCATTACTGTTTGGACACTGCGAGGTTTTCCACATTATACACTGTCTATCACTGTTCCTAAAATAATATGATAATACAGAATCCACATAGACTAAGTATTATTATTGCCACATATACGTGAAGGTTAATATCTGCCAGATGTAGTATTTCACAACTAGCGCAATCATTTCACTGGTTGTGAACTCGTAGTAAAAAGGTTACATAATGTAACATTTTGTGTTAGCTATAACTAAAAAAAATAATGTTAATATATATATATATATAGCTGAGCTTAAAAAAATTATAATAAATGAATACATTATTTATTTCCCACCATAATTCATCTTTTAAATCAGCTATTTTATACTTAGGATGAAGTAGAAAAAAAAAAACGGAGCGGAAAAAAGTTTCATCAAAATGATAATAATGGGTGAGAGAAACATTAATATGCATGTGTAATTATGTTACATTTTATCCCAAGACATAATTTTTAATTCACTGTTGAAAGAAAAACACTAGTCAGAGAGTGCAAAATGAATGTTGCCATTGCCATGCTGGAGAAGCACAATCTTGCGGTGCTGCCACACTGTGATTACTCTGAAAACAAAGACTCTGGCCCCTTCTGACAACATTTCAAAATAAGTGTGTGTGTGTGTGTGTGTGTGTGTGTGTGTGTGTGTGTGTGTTGTGGGGCGGGATAAATGTATATATGAAATATCTGACGAGAAAATGAGGCCGATTTAAATCTGGCAGGAATGATTTTATTAGTATTTTCAGGTTTTGACAATATAAAGTTTGGTTTTTCTTCAGAATGAAAGTGGAAGCTCTATATGCCGGTGCCTGTAAGAAATCACATGTTCCACTGCATGCCAGTGCCTCAGCTCTTCCAGTAATCCCATGGTGTTTCCAGTTTTAGTTGGTCCCAGTATCAACTTTTATAAAGGATGTCGGTGATGAGCTGTCGCTTTCTTCATTCCGTGGCATATATATCACCAAAACACCAACGTGTGGCATGATATGCTACCTCAGGCAACCTTGCTGTGTTTGTTGGCCATAGGTGTCCATTCTTAAAACATCACCATGTGATTGTTTGGAATTATATTCATTTCTGTGATGTGATGTCTGCTATTAAGCAATTTTCCCTGTCAACAGTTTACTGCAGTTTCGCAGTGTTTACATAGTTTACACGCTAACAGCAGTTAGATCAGGTCAATGTCTAAAAGTAATCCAACTGTAATCAGATTAGATTCCACATTTCAAGTCAGACAAAGAATTTTGTTACTGATTAGATTTTTAGGCATTGAATTTGGACTCTGCACTGGTTACTTTTCTGAAGTAATGCACTCAACACTGTCGCTGCACGACTCTCTACATCGTTAGCCATGGTGACAAACAGATATATCTCACTGCAGATGCGGCATCCTGCCACATGCAGTTTGACTGACTTTGCTATAATAGCCTTTCTGTGTGACATAGATCTTGTGTATGACACGCTGCTCATGCAGCAGGCATATAGCATGACTTTTTACAAATTAATATCTGTTCCTTGCCACCAAGAGGTTTGCCAGCTTATACTAAGGTAATATAGGAAAATCCTGTATTTTATATAGGTCTCTTTTATTAAGCCCTTTGTGCAGAAACAATCTCCTTTGTTCTAGCATGGCCTGCAATTCAGTGTTCTCTCAGCAGATTGCCAGACGACTTGCATAATACGAAGACTGCACACCACTGAGCAGCTAAAAGCCTTAAAAACACATATGCTAAACGTATGCACACAGATGTATGTACATGTGCACATGCATATAAAGCAGACTTCTGAACTGTCGGCAGATGTACAGGACGGGGACCCCAATCACTGTCTGCCCCAACACACTGTTTACTGTCCATGCAGCTCGATACATTTATGCCTGGGTTCCCTTTTTCATTTAAAAGGCCACAGAGATTACGCTGGGACTGAGAACTGATTAAAAGCATGTAATTCTTCTTCTCACTCACCAGGCAAAGAAATGTAGTTAAATCTATTACACCTCACAGGCTTTCCTACCTGATACTTCCAGAGCGTCGCACACTGTGTATTTGGCTTGGCATGCCATAAAGACCGGAGTAGCTCTCCAGAATTCTTTAAAGTCAGACCTGGCAACCAAGCATTCAGTCACAAAGACTCCCACCCCAAGGGGGTTTCCATGAAGCAGCATTTCTGAGCACGAGGTAATGGTCAACCAATAAGAGTTTAGGTAAGGAGCATTTCTACTGGATAATCATGACTTCTAGCTTAAGTAAACAGAGCTAACTTGGTTAAAGTTCAGACATGCTAATTGACATTATGCCTTATGGGATTCGCCTAAGTAGGTATGAATATCATTGCTGGCACTACAATTGGGTTCGAAGCATTTCCTTTGTCTTTTAAAAAAATCACATAATTCTCTGTAATTATTTTCAATTTTTATTTTGTATTTAGTCAAAAATAGAGTCTATCTCTCGATCTATCTATCTGTTGGACGTAACCAATGCTCTTACTGACTGAGAACTTCAGAACTCACTAATCACTTCAGCCAATTCATACTTTATACAAGTACCCATGTCCTTCATAATCCAATTTATTGACTCTAAAATGAAGGCACCTTTGTGTTTCACAGATCATTGGAATTCTATCTAGAGACATTAAACAGAAATGCCAAAAGATACCAGGGAGGAAGACGTAATTTACACAATGTCTGCTGTGTATATCGCCTCAGGATTTAAATAATTACTGCCCACCTGGCTCGAACAAACACAAACATTTTTAAAAAACCCAGTCGGCTCAAAAGATGATCTCAAGCACTCGTATGCTTCTGCCACAACATTGTATCTCATAAAAAGAAAGTGATTTTAACAAAGCACATGCAAAATTTAACTATAATCCACATTCATTACATTAAATATTCTGCAGAGTCTATGTGTTCAAACTATCCAACACTATATGGCCCAATTAAATCTGAGGAATCAAGCACACGGGTACAGTATGCAGTCTCCTGCAACAATTATTAACAGCAGAATGGGTGGGGAAGTTAGTGACGTTTCTTTTTGGGATCACCATAGGATCCCATCTTTCCAACAAGTTTGCCACATTTCTGCCCTGCTAGAGCTGCCCAGGTCAAGCACAAGCGAAGCGATTGTGAAGGACAAAACTTCTGGGAACAAGTTCAGGTGTGAAGTGACCACACAGCCTCACAGAAAGACACCCGACATCAATAGCCAACCTGAACGGCAGCAAATCCAACCAGCATCGAAAGGAAAGCCCTCCCAGGAGAGTAGAGGTTATGATAGTAACAGCGAACTGACCAACTTGTAGTGCTGTATTCTTAGATTGATATTGAGATGTTGGACAAGCCGGTGACCACATACTTTTGGCCATGTAGCTAGGGTTGCCAACCGTCCCGAATTGTCCGGGGCATCCCGAAATATGGGTGATTTTGATTTGTCCCTTCAGGGGCAGCTCCAGTCCCGTATTCCAATCACAGCCTCGTCGGCCAATAACAGACTACTGTAAGCATGGCCAAATTCATGCAAACGTTGCTATGAGACACGGTTGTTGGTGTGCGTGTGTGCACTGGCCACTGGTGGTGAGCGGTGACAAAATTATAGACTGTGTGGTCAAAATGAGATTTATAGTACGAAACCTTGCGATTTCCATTATTGTTGGTCAGCTGCTCTGCACGCGCACCTGCAAGAGAGTGTCCCTCATTTGGGGTTGAGAAAGTTGGCAACCCTACATGTAGCATACAAGGAAAATGATTTATGAAGATGTGGCCATACAGTGTACAAGAATTTATGGCGAAGTCTTTTGTGAAAAAAGTGTTGAGTGGTTTCTTTTGTTTATTCTTTATAATTTAAGTTTAACCAGCAATTTTCTAAAAATACTGAATGCACAAGAGATGAGGTTTTTATGACTTTCATCACAGGAGGTAATATTGGGTAGCAATAGGTTTGCATGTTGATTTTGAATTGAAGATAGAAAATGATATGAGAATAAAAACAAATTGTGGATGACTGCAAAATCTAAAAATAAACTTTAGTATTTTTAACAAAGGAAAAGAAAAAAAAACAAACAAACCATTTAGGTTTAAGAACCTACTTTTCTTTGCAATTATTTTGAGTTATGCCCAAACACCATGACGCTCCATTCAAACCATCACTCCATTCCTCTGCCTATGGCAGCTGTACTAATCTAGGTTACTCTGAAAATCAAATTTATAAATGAATAAGTTGTCACCCTTTTACATAGTAAGGATCTTAAAGATGGGTTAATTCTGTAGCTGCCGATGTACTTAATGTTGCGTTTACAATGCAATATAAACGATAATGTATTACTTCACAAATCGGAGATTAAATCTCACCAGTGCTCTGTGTGTGGTCTACATGTTCTATCCGTGTTTGCAAACATTTTCTGGGTATGTCAGTTTCCTCCTGTAGTCCAAAAATATGCTGTTTGGTGAACTGCACATAGCATGTGAATGTGTGTGTGTGGCCTGCGACTACCTGGCATCCTTTCCAGGAAGTTTCCCTGCCTTGTGTTGTCTGGGCCAGGCTCCAGTTTTTGTCATTCTGGTGTGCGTTCCTGATAACAAATGATCATGCTGTATAATGAACAAGATAACAAACAACACAGGCAAAGAACGAGTGAGATTTCTGAGTATTTCCCGTTTCCTAAAACCCCTTGTTATTCCAGATTTGCCAGACAAACTTACAGCAGTTCTTTGTTGGTTCCTCTTTGATGGTACCTCTGTGTCGCCGTGAGTAGCTGGCGAAAGTTTGAATAAAGAACAACGTAGAAAATAATGAGGGGTTCAGATCATTGAAGAACAAGATTATGAACTGCTTTATTTATGAAGGTTTTCATAAAACACTTGCTAATTAATGAATGATCGTAAGTATAAGATAACAAACTACTTAGCATTACGATGCTTTTCAGAAAGCAGCCCTGGTTGGTTGTAGAAGACTGTAATGGTTCATGAATGTC
The DNA here is from genome assembly GCA_026781145.1 of Hippopotamyrus pictus. Lineage (NCBI taxonomy): Eukaryota > Metazoa > Chordata > Actinopteri > Osteoglossiformes > Mormyridae > Hippopotamyrus > Hippopotamyrus pictus. Next base: position 23,316,745 of record JAODLC010000038.1, on the reverse strand, counting down.
ACTTTGCATGCCTTCATCAAAAGCTGAACAGTACTTTTATAGTTACCACTAAACCTATCCCTTATTATCGTTTTGCTCTTATACTTTGTAACTTTTCATAGTAATAATGTTGAAGAAAGAGAGATGGTACTCATTTTCTTGTTTTGTGTTCAATAACACTGTAGGCCACAACCAAGTTTACGGATATCAGCCAAAAGTGTGTGAAATGTCAAAGCCTCTTCCCCTCATGCCATATTAAAAATACACTAGACTAACGGGTAAATTTCTGCATCATGCATTAGTCTCCGATGGGTACGTCTGAAACGATAACCTGGCCATAATTGTTTAGGTAGGTCACACGTAATAAATATTTCAATAATTACTTGTTTCTCGTCATTATCCAGGAATAATCAGACATACAGTATCCTGTCAAATATCAGCATACATTGTCTTAGGGCACCAAAGAAAAATTATGTTCAAAGTGTGTTTATGATGATGTCAAGCTGTGATTCATCACCTTAGCCATTCTTACACCTTTCCTCAAGTCGAATCCGGTATTTTCAGTTATCGTTCAATAAACCCATACGTCCATTAACGTCATCAGCTGGCATACCTTGTTTGTCTAAACGATATCTCATGAAGTCAATTAATTAATTATGTTAATTAATTAAGTAAGCTGATGATGAAAATGAAATGAGAGAGAGAACGGCTGGCCTGTCCCAGTGACGTGAAGCAGTAGACGGCTCATTTAGCCATCCATCAATAACCTTTTCAGATCTTAGACGAAATGTAAGAAATGAGATGTAGCTGCATTTCCTGCATTTCCTCACCCTTGTACCCTTGTGTTAAGTTTGTCCCTTTACCCCCCCCCCCCCCATGCAGATGTAATTAACAGCTCTGTAACAATAGATCTGACATTTTGCAGTGTGTCACGTTACTAATATCGACTAAATTGATTTAGCAGCAACTATATTACTCAACATTTTTATTTTAGACATCCATCCATCCATCCATCCATTTTCTGTATCCGCTTGTCCTATTCGAGGTCATGGGAGGTCTGAAGCCTATGGGCCACGGCAGTGATCAACCCAGGATGGAGTATCAGCCCATCGCTGGGCACACTCACACCAGTCACTCACACACCAGTCACTCACACACCAGTCACTCACACCAGTCACTCACACACCAGTCACTCACACACCAGTCACTCACACCAGACACTCACACAGGGGCACCTTTGGACAATATGGCAAATCAAATTCACCGCCGCCTGTTTTACGTCTAGGCGAGGAAAATGGAAGAAACTCCACGACAAGAGGAGGAGATCATGCAGACCCCACAGATGTGGAACCAACGCAGAGACTCAGACCTTGGTCACAGAGGAGTGGTGTGATGAACACTGCACCACTATGCTGCTCCTATTTTAGCCATTGTATTGCTAAATATTCTCTTTCTTTGCGCACTACTTCACATATCACATCAATTAAACAAATAAGTAAATAAATTGATTGACAGACAAAGAAAGAAATAAAAAATTAAGGGCAGATAATTCTCTAACTGCTGATCCACCTACAGAGCATATGTTCAATGACTTTGCGGGAGTCTGTCAATGCACTGTGTGATGTGGTTTGAACAGATGTAGGACTAAGTCTTAATTTCCTGAAGTAATTCACATGCATCGATCCACCATGCTTGGAAAACCTAAAGAGCTAAATTCTCTCTGGGGAAAAAAATTAAAATCTGATTCTTGATATGCAAAACGCACAGCAAAGATACGTAAACTTATGCACAGAAATACGCACAATAAACTACGTGGGACAAACTATCCTTGTAATTCAGGTATGTTGCTAAACAGCGCCTTTAGCTGAACCTTTCATAGAAATACGGCATTGGTACTGTAGGGAAGAGACATTATTGGCGGCTGTTAAAAAGAATTTCATCCCTGCTGATATTACCATTAGAAAACATAAGATCCAGGTGCCACCTGATGAGCTGACAAAACTAAAATAGCCCCCGCTTTGGTGAAGGAGGCGTGGCCAATCCTCTGCAGTGATGCAGGAAATGCGTGCCACCTTGCATTCCACCACAGAAGACAATGGGAGGTGCAATGAGGTCCTGACACTTGACTTGAAGAGCTGGTAGTGGCCCACAGTGGGGCAATATCCAAGTGTTTTCCACAGCCAGTGTTTCCTTTTGTGCACCACGTGGCTTAAGGGCATCAGCTGGTCCTGGGAGGTGCCGCTATGCAGAGACTTTTCTCCCTGACTCACACAGACACACACACACACACAAAAATACACAAGTGCATTTTCTAATTTTCTTACTTGTGGATTAGCTGGGCATTGAATGCATCATGATATCGGAAACATATTGGACCACCTCTCATGACTGAACTCATCTGCTATTGACAAGCACATATACCCAGAAGCAGCATTAGAATGTGACCATGAACACTGACCAATCAGGAGGTGCTGTGGGGCTCAGGGGGCTGCGTCTTTCATTGGAGCCCTGGCCTCGGCAGTATAGTCACATGCCTGTGGGCCCCTGAGCAATGCCCTTACGGTATGGAGTATGGTGCCCGACCCTGTACTGTGACCCCGAAGCTTACTCCTACTGTACCTGTCTGTGTGTCTTATGGAGAGCAAGACAGAGTAAGCAAAAAGATCATTTCCCCATGAGGATTAATAAAGTACTACTATTTCGAATAATGGTACTTTTAACTGGGGGGAGGAGGATGGGGAGGGGAGTTAGGACGATTACAGTTAATTGGAAGATAATTGGATTGGTCTGGGTTGGGGGCCCAAAATCTCTAGCGGCCCCCCTGGCTTTAGTCTCAGCCCCTCAACATTCACAGCTGCTCACAGCTTTTCCCAAAATCACTTTAAACTTTCATGGTCTGTACTTTCTATCTGTGTTTTGTTCTTTTACAATGCATATTTTCAGGAAGGTGTCATTGGAATTCCACTCTATGAAAATGAAATGCAATCCTAAATTGTCAGGTACATATTTCAGATAGCATAGACAAATTTACATTTTCTCAATATATAAACTTCTAATTGAATTCCATAGGAGGTAAAGCACAAAAAAATCATAGCATATGCAATAGTCACAAGGAAGTTAATTATGTAAATCCAGAAAAAAACATTGCAATTTTTCTATTAAATTAAGATCAAAATATATGTTGCTTCACTGATGAACTTCACTGTTCATTACTGCTTTAAACTGGAAAAAAGTACAAAATACACTGACTGACATAAATAAATGAAATTACAGTCGAACCTTGGAACTCAAACTTGACCAACTCGGACCTCAAGCTGGTCAGTCGAGAACAACATAGCTGCACCGAAACCGAAAACCTGGGACACGAGAAACGAAAACAAAACGGACCTGCTAAAACTTATACCGATCGAGACGTGTCTCTGATGGGCTGAAACAAAGGCACACAGACCTGTTAAGATGCTGATGCTTATGAATCGCTCTCAGTCTTATGGTATGGACTGAGTTTTTTGTGCTTTATCTGCAGTACATACTGTATAGTGATACAGTAATCATGGCCCCTATGAAAGTGAGCACTGACAGCAGCAAACCAATGAGTAAAAGTGAGAGCAACTGTAGAACTTAAAAAGGAAATTATAGGGAGACTTGAAGGTGGTGGTGTCTGCTCTCGCTTTGGAGTGTGGGATTGTCATTTATTTCACATTTACTGCTTTTTTGTATGTCCACTTTTCCATGTGTGTATTAGTTTTATTTTAATTGTTAATGCTTTTATCATTAGTCAGGTAGATACAGTAAGTTTAAACAGACAATCATGGGGGAAATTCGACTTGGACCGCGACCAAATTGCAACGTGACCAGTCACCATGGTTGTGCGTTACAGTATGTTTCGCAGTATAGAGTTACTATTTGGCTCAGACATGTAGCAAAGTGAAAGCACAAGTTCCAAAAATAAAAACTTTACACCTCTGCAAAACCTTCACAAAAATAATATGCTTCTTTCATTTGATAATATTAAATGAAACACTGTATTTCCTTTCTCTAACTGTCACGGTTCGCGGTGCAGGCGAGCGGGGAATCAGGCGAGAGGAGTCGGACTGACGGGTATATGGGGTTTAATGGAGACGAGAAAGCAGACATGCACGAACATAGCATAACAATACAATGACGGATCTCGGGAATACGGACTGAGACACGGACTAAATACACAAGACAGAGCAACCGGAACAAGGCACAGGTGTTGACCATCGGGGAATCACACGCGGTAACGAGGTGGGCGTGGCACTCATGGGGATCGTACGGAGCTGGGCTTGACACTAACTTTTAGGTGAAAAATGAAGTTATTGTATCGGTTAACTGATGAAATAAAAATATGCATCTCCGTTGAATTTATAGTGCATCACTCTAATATATTGTTTAAATATAACCAGATTTTATTTTGCACAGAAAATATTTGCCAAAGCTTTATATTTCTTGGGAAAAAATTTGCGATGGAGAATCAATGTCCCTGATAGCTAAGAATTGTACTTTGTGGTGTATCTCAACAGTCCACGCTTTTTAGGAGCTGACGCAAAATTTTTCCTTTTTTGTGCCATAAAGCCTTGAAATTGCTCAAACGGTTGAGAACGCACCGAGGAAATGCATCCTTGAATATATGGGTCTCTGCTTGACATGTGAGTGAAACTTCACACTTCTGATGGACAGTATTTTTCTACTTGCCTGCCCCCTCAACAGCTAGCGATTTATAAATTCTAAATATATTGAAAACCACAGCTGTGCTGAATGCATATTATATTCTCTGATCTGCAGCTTATCTCTAACATGACTTCCATAATTCAGTTTCCAGCAGAAAAAAAAACGACCGAATTTATCCAGCACTATCAGTTAACTGATGATATAAAGTATTTATGACTACTTTTTAAAATCAATATAATGAAATAACAATGACAGCAAGTATGTTGAGAAGAAAAATAATATATAAAATGCAATTATCTGTTAGAGTTTGGTTCTAGACAGGCAGGAAATATGTGTATAATTGATGTATGAGAATCTAATGAAGGAAATTGTGTGAAGAATTATGGACGACAGCCAGGAAGCTGAGTTCTGCTGCTAAACACAATTTACTCGCTTTTCTGTCTCTCTCCAAGTGGAGGCAAAATGTATAGTGGTACTGTTAATACTTAGTGTCAAAGGGTGTGTTTATGGAGCCTAAATGCAGCCAACTGGGTGAAAGGTTTGCAGCACAATGGCGTGCTGCAGTTAGGTGGGGTTCCGCAGTAGTGGAGCGGTGACAATGCTTTGTGAGGAGGCTCTCGCACTTTAGTGACTCGGGAAGATGGATTCCTTTGGGAAATTGGGACAATGATCAAAACATGATGGAGAAATACCCCCCACCCCCACGTATACTGTGCTGGCGATTAGCCGTTATGAATAATGAGATATTGGTGTTAACACTGATTATTTTTTCCTTTCATTCATGCTTTTTTTCAACCCAGTTTCTTGGTCCCATACGTCAGTCTCTTTTAGTATAACTGACAGACAATTAGTACCAAAACAGATTAATGACGACATTCACCTGACACCCACACAGAAAATGCTCACCACATCTGCAACATTACTAGAAGAAAATCAGGAAGAGAATCCTGTCTAGTAAATTACTTATTCTCCACTGCTTTAGTCAACAGACACAGTCATTCAGAAATTACAGTATGAAATCTAGCGTTGGACCATTCAGTATAACTGTTTATGCTCCCTCTTGAATCTCATTAACTGCACATGACCTTGATTATTTTACAGATATTTTTTCTGAAAAGGGTATTTTCAAATGTTTTATTGACCATTGACACTGGGTTTTAGACTTACTTGAAACAAGATCAGAATTGAAAATCCTACTGTGTTGATCAAATTGTTAACTTATTTTGAGTTTTATTGACCCCCCAATTAATCCTGGCAGGCAGTTAGGTACTGTAGACGGGTGACTGCAACACCATATGAACAGTAAATAAGTGTCTTTAGTTCTATGTTACTGTCACACCCTAAACCAGGCACCGCCTGGAAGCGTTCGGGAACCACACTGTAACCTATTGCTTGGTTTCTGTAGCCAGTGGAAACGCTCCATAAATTGGATTCCATATGCAGTACCTCCTGTTTGTGCCATGTGTTTCCTGGCAGAGGGTCACCAAGACATGATTGATGGATGGATGGATGGACGGATGGATGGTTTGATTTTATTTCAGGTTTATTTCTGAACATTGTTTCCATTTGTGATTGGAATCATTATAATGGATTATTCTAGAGACTCAGTATAACTTGGATCTATGTTACTTTGAAAAAAAGAATCCGAAATTTCCAAAACTATTTGAATGTATATAGTACTAAGCTGTTTGGTGAACAATAAACTGGACTTTGCTTGTACAGTAAGATTAAACGCAAAAACAGTAGACAGTTTGCTCCTAGAACAGAAGTTTTGAAAATATCTTTATCATGTAAGCTTATGTTCTGATGTGAAAGCCATATCACCTTAAATTTAGGTCATATTAAAAGATTTACTTTTTAAAAGAACAGTTAAACATTAAAGTTATTACCCTTCAAACTGTATGAGGGACATTTCATTTTGAAATGAATAGTAATATTAAAGAAGTAATATTGAAGGAATATTAAAATGCATTACTTAATAGCTAGGATTTCCAATATGTCAATATTAATAATAAACCATTAAAATAAATGCATCCATGAGCCCTTCTCTTATCCTAACCCTGCTCGAGCTTATGGGAGCTGTCTGGAGGCTGATCTAGGCAGAACAGAGCACAAGCTGATAATGAACCCAGATATGACCAAGGGTGCAGAATGCAAGCTTCCCCCATGACATGGGAGGTCCACCCCCCCGCAGTCCAAAGCCATGCAGTTACACTAACTACTATTGCCAAATTATGTGTGTGTGTGTGTGTGTGTGTGTGTGTATTAGGGTTATATTGCATTGTGTGGACCAAATGTACCCCACAATGCAATAAAACCCTGTTATTTTGACATTATATTGTTCAGAATGCATAACATTTCAAATAAACATCCGGCCTAATTTACATATTTACCTTCCTAATGGGCCTCTGTGTATAAACAGACTGCAATGTGCCAGCTTCTCACAGATA
>JAODLC010000038.1:23293292-23308419 GCA_026781145.1 Hippopotamyrus pictus | reverse complement strand
GGATTTTGAGTCATTCTGCGCTGCAGATGGGTTAATCACGTTAAAAATTTTAATCAAATTAATCATGGTGATGGATTGATCCACGTTAACGCGTTAATTTTGGCAGCCCTAATTTATAGCAGTAGTGCTGAACTGTACAATATAACATATAAAATACGATACACACAAATATCATACAAAATATTATTTAAAATATTATATAAAAATCACAAATTTCTAAACCTTAGTAACTGTTTCTAAACAATCTCCCTTTTGAGGAACTGCATCTCTGTGTCTAACTAAGATATACATCAAACATTTCATACTTATGCTGCCACTTTATTTCATGTAATAGAATTCACTGTGTAGTGTGAGGGAGAAAAGCCGCTTTAAACTGCATTCTGTTTCTGCATTAGTGCTGTCATTTAAAGCCAGGATGGGTCTTTCTCATCTTCTTATAAGCAGCATCGAGGCAAGCTTTTTGGCATCGCCAGAGTGGAAGGAAATAGTAGAAGAAAATAGATCCTACGTACATTAAGCTGCAAAATCCATGAGTTAGCATGAGTAACCAGGTCATGATTTCTGGTTGCAGTTGAATTTTTCTGAGCACTTTTATCACCACAGAAAGAATGCTATTCAGTCCCATTATATTTGAGAGAAGACCAACATTTCTACAGCCGATATCTCCAATACTAGGCAACTCCCAGCAGAATAACCTAGCTGGATAGATAGCACTAAAGTCCCTCTAAATTGTATGTTTTCCAGTTTTGGGGTGAACTGCCCCTTTAAAAAATGTTGTAATAAGGCAACACTCGCAAATGCAGAGCTATAAATTTCCAGTACTGGCACACCGTTACAATCAAGCTAAATGAATCAGATTTAGGCAACAGTCTCTGCCACTGTGAGCCGCAATGCTGTGCCAAGACAGATGCACTATTGTCCTCTGCCTTTGTCTTCCTCTTCTGAAGTGGCAGTTTCACCGCATCCAAAATTCTGTCACCTTAATCTGTACATCAGTAACTCAACAGAGAAAATGTCTATGCAGTTGTTCCTTGCAGGTCAGGTGAAACCGCAAAGGTCCAGGGCTCAGTGAACTGAAGATGGTACCAAAGCCAAAGCACTTCAGGGAAAAAAAAAACGTCCTACAAACAAAGCAAAGCTTCTTGCTTTAAATTATAAAGTACAAAAAGTATCTTCTGTACCCTGTCTTGCCCTACGGCCTCAAGCAAAAGTGCTGGTACCTTGCACCAAGCCCAGTGGCTTTCCTTTCTCGGGAAAGGTTACTCTGAGGCATGCTGCCCTCTAGCACAGCCCGGCCCGCCCCGCTTCAAGCCCTTCCTCCTGGAGCAGAGCGGTGCTGTTCGCAACCTCTGTGGAAATCCTGGTTGTGAGCGCTGGATGCAACAGCCAAAAATTAACCTGCTGCCCCAGCGATACCCTGTATTCACCTGGGCAGCCTTTACCTGGTTAAGCTTTTTAAGAGGCTGCTTGGACTGCTCTGCTTACATCATGACAGACCACCCTGCCGGGTACTGTGATTCACATCTTCTGAACAGTATGCTAATTGATGTATACAACGGTTTAATTTATGGTAGAGTACAAGGGTGATGCGGTCAGGAGTCTCTAATAACTACAGAAGTGTGTGTAATGACTGATTACTTGAGAGCACGGCCTCCGATTCAGGCTGAAACCCCATCTGCACTTTTTCACTGCCTGTTTCAGGAGTCTCAGTGGAACCAAGCACATGCACCGCCAAGTATGTCACTGCTGTGCCCCAGCTGGCCAGACAGATTCATCCTTTTAAACGTTTTGTGGGATAAGCCAAAACTACATGTAACAACTTCAGGAGACCCAGAAAGAGGCACATGTGTGGGGCACAAATCTGCTTTCAGAAGGATGACTTGTCAGGATTCCACCTAGGAAATTCCACAGTAGATTATTTGTTGGTGGCATCTGAATCAGCATAACAAAACATTCTTTATTATAGGTGAAGCAATTGTCACCAAAAGTACAGTATATGCAAGTGCCTACTGCATAATTTAAGTAAAATATTTAGGAGAATTACACAGCAGCTGAGACTATGACAGGTTAGTCAATAGGGCCTACAGCTTCAGTCTACAGCCCTGTGAAAACTATTCCAATATTAAAATGCTTCTGGAGAATACCTGAAATGTTTAGATCTAGTGTAGCCTAATGTAAGAGCACTCGAGCAGTTTATCATTCAGTAAGAATTGCTGCAATAAGCATTACGATAATTATTCAAGAGCATTGAAAGATGATAAGAGGGTATAAATGTTAAATATTCATAATATGTTTATTTCTTCCTATCTATGGATCTTATAAGCTTTTTGAGGCCACACAGTGATTATTAATTTCAGCCCCTATTGTGTCAGTTATAGCAAAGTGTAATAATTACACAGAGACACAGAATGTGGGAGTTTATATAGCTTTGATCTGCTGTGCTAATCTATGTCCATCTTTCTTCTGCTCATGTCTGTAAATATGACTGAAACTGTGCTAAAGGATGAGAAACCTATTATGGAGTAAAATCCCATTTCCACAATGAGATGGATGAGTACAAAAAGGAGGTCATTTTCATTAGGTCATGCCAGAAATATTATATTACTGCCATTCTTTCCAGCTAAACTCCTTTTAAAAATTTAATGAGCAAGTTTGCCAAAACAAACAAACAAACAAAAAAACCTGCTGGAATTATTTTGTTATATTACGGAAATGTTTTCAAAAGTCAGTGTGCTTCAATTTGGTTTGATTTATCCTCTCTGGTTCCAAACCAAGACAATATTGTTCTGTATTTTAATGAAAAATTAATTCATAATGGTTGAAATTTTAGAGGAAGCAATGGTAGACAGCAGCTTGCTCTCAATTATAAATCATTGGGAAGGTTGCCATTCTAAGGTCTTCCTGAATAAGAATTATTGGGCAAAAAGCCTTGATTACAAATGCATGTCCACGTCGATTACACTGTGTTTCCTGCTGATGTGGACCTTCGTTATCGAGGCACAGCTTCGAAGACTAAAATTTGTTAAAAATCTTAACAGAAAGAATGTTGAAATAGAATCCAAACTTCAAAGTCTTATTTCAGCCGTTCATAGTTACATGTTAAGCCTTCCACAGCTACACATTACATCCCCTTAGGTGCAAGTTCTAGGTCAATAAACCAATGGAAGCGGATAATGATGCCTTCAAAGACCACCAGGTCTGCTAAGGCTGACCACAAGAGACTGCACTTTTCTTTATAGACTCTCATTATTTATTAATTTATCCATGTAGCCTTATTAATATGTGGGCCTTTTCATTTACTATTCTGGACTGATTACTGAAGGAATCAGCAGCTTATTCACCATCTCCTGCAAAGTTTCTTAGACTGCAAATGATTACTGCTATCCACAAACTGAGAAATATTTAACTAGTGGTTTGCTGACCGTTATCCATGTCACACTAAAGCAGTCAGCGATATGAACAATGTTTTTCATTGTGTGTCTATAGTTGAGTAGCTATTGCTCAATTCAATTTCCCTAGTGCTTCTGTACAATTGCCTCACTCCTAGATTAACATTCCATACATGCTTGCCAGTTACTCACAGTCATGAAGAAACAATACACTTCGAGAACCAGAACTCATATTTAGTTAACGGGGTTAAGTAAATAAAAAGCCTTATCTTGTTTCAGCCAAAAGTCTGTATGTACTGTATTCTCCATCCATCCATCAATCCCGGAGTCTCCTCCCTGTTGGAAATGCTCGAAACATCTCCTTGGGGAGCTGTCTAGGAGGCATCCTAGACAGATACCTGAACCATCTCAGCTGGTTCCTTTCGATGTGGAGGAGCAGCAGCTCTATTTGAGCCCCTCTTGAATGTCCAAGCTCCATACTCCAGGCACACTGCGGAGGAAACTCATTTCTGCCGCTTCTATCCATAATTTCATTCTTTCGGTCACTACCCAAAGCTCACGACCGTAGGTGAGAGGAGGAATGTAGATCGACAGATAAAGTGAACGCTTTGCCTTCCAGCTCAGCTCCTTCTTTACCACAACACAATGGTTATGAATAGTTATGAACAGAATCAGTGACATTGTATGTCTTCACAAAACACATGTAGACTGGTTGGGAAGATTCCCACAAAACCTTCAGTATCCTTGTGAGGTGAAGATCTGATCCAGTGTTCCGCAAATAGGATGGAATATACATTGTTCCTCCTGGATATGAGCTTCGACCAGCGGGCAGAGCCTCCTTTCTTGGACCCTGGCATAGACCCTCACAGGGAGGACGAGGAGTGCAATCCCTCTAAAGCTGAAGCATACCCTCTGGTCCCCTTTCAGATTGGGACCACCACCTCAGGAGGTCCTCGAAATATTCCTTCTCTAGCCCTGTTCCTCCCTCCCTGAGTTGTCTGACAGTTTGCCAGAATCCTTTTGAGGCCGACCAAAAGTCCTTCTCCATGGCCTCATCAAGCTCCTCCACACCCGAGTTTTTGCTTCAGTAACTGCCAAAACCGCGTTCCGCTTGGCCTGCCAGTCCCCGCCAGCTGCCTCAGGAGTCCCCAGTGCTAACCAAACTCAGAAGGCCTCGCCTTCAATCTGACAGTTCCCTTTACCACTGGTATCCAGCAGTGGGTTTGAGGATTGCCACTGCATCAAGCACCAACTCCACAATGTCACCTCAGCAATGGAGCCCCGGAACATGGCCCATTCAGGCTCAATGTGGCCTGTCTCTCTCGGGAGGATCTTCCAGAGAGGGGCGTCTGCCCAATGTTCCCAGCACACCGTCACTATGCGTTTGGGGCTACCAGGTCTATCCGCCATCTTACGCCGCGATCCAATTCACCGCCAGGTGGTCAACAGTTGCCAGCTCCTCTCTTCATTTGATTTTCCAAAACATGCGGACACAGATCCGACCATATGATTATAAAATTGATCATCGAACTGCAGCCTTGGGTGGTCTGGTGCCAGATGCACGTTCATTATGGACATACTGTGGTCAGAACAGAAATCCAATAACTGATCACCTGGCGGATTCCGATCAGGCAGGCCATTCCTCCCAGTCACACCTTTCCAGGTTTCACTGTCAATGAACAATGGGGCACCTTCCAGCATCCCGATACTCTGAACTGGTGTTCGGCACATACGGACAGTCAGATCCCGTCCCCCGACTCAAAGTCGAAGGGAGGTGACCCTCTCATTCCCCAGGGTGAACTCCAATGTACTGGCACAAAACTGGGGGGCTATAAGTAGACCCACCCCTGCCTCTCACTAAGGGCAACTCCAAAGTGTAATAGACTCCAGCCAGGGGCAGATTAAGGTGTACAGAGGCCCCTAGGCTACAGTAGTCTGTGGGCCCCCCAACCCTGCCCCCCTATATTTTTTACTGGCCAATGGGGGCCCCCTTGCAGGCTGGCACACATGGGGCCCCTAGGCTTAAGCCATACCTAGCCTGTGCATTAATCCGCCCCTGACTCCAGCCTTTTCTGTACAGGAGTTTGGTTCCAGAATCTGAGCCATGTGTTGAGGTGAACGCGACTATTTAATTGGTAACTCTCCACCTCCCACAGCAGCTCAGGGTCCTTTCCCACCAAAGACGTTACGTTCCATGTGCCAAAAGCCAGATTTGGTAGCCGGCGATCGGTCTGTAGAGGCCCCTGGCTTTGACTGCCACCCGATCGATATTGCACGCGACCCCCAAGGCTCCACTGCAGGGCAGACCAATGATACTCCTTCGGGCTATATCGAGCCGGGCCCCGTGGGTGGAGCCCCGGCCAGCAGGCGCTCACCTACGAGCTCCCACCCCAGGCCTGTCTCCAGGCGAGGCCCTGGTCTGGGCGGGGTAACAAGGTCCATTATATCAGTCATCATGGGCTCCTCTGAATCGCATTTACTCTGGCTGCTCACCTCGGACCAATTTGCCTTGGGATCCTACGTGTGATAAAAAAAAAAAAAATCGAAAAACCTAATTTTGATATTCAATTCCACTGCATTTTTAAAAGCATGGATTATGTCACGCATTTCAATGCACTCCTAGATCTAGCCAAGAAACTGTTCTTTCAGAAATCAAATTATAATGCTAGGGTGCTCAGAGGGCTTATGTCATTTATCTTCATAATTCCCTTTGAAATTAAGATTAAAAATAAGCATGCTTCATTTTGAAATCCATCATTATTTTCTTTGTCAGGCAAACAGTAACAACATGATACAAAAGACAAGTGTCACAAGCTTGCAAGGAATTGTTAAATGCCTTACCAAATCACAGTCAAAATGCCACGCAATTGTTTTTAGCAGTCAAATGCTCTATTACACTGAACATTACTCAAGTAAAAACTCAGAAACTATTGCTAGAATATTCAATCTTCAAAGCATCAAGTAGCAGCCATGGTAAAATAAAATAAATAATGACACAGACCCCTCAGGAAATACTGGAAACCTATTGTACTGAAGTATTATTAAAAAGGAAAAAAAAAAATCTCATTTTGTCATTCTACCATTTGTTGTGTGATTTGCCTGCTTTGTATAATATTAAGGTTATTGTCTTTTTACATCAGTCTGACCAAGTTTATCAGAATTAATATTATTTGATGATTTTAAGCTGGAATAATAGGCACACTGAAAAACATCTTATTAAAATACCTTTTATTATAATAATGTCAAACAAATCTAATGCATACTGAACCCAAAAATCGATCAAGTGACATCTGTGATCTTCAGACAACTGCATCTGTGGCCCTTTCAATTTTAATAATTTACTCAGAAGAAAAACACAGATCAAAGAATTATCCAAAAGAAATTTGAGTTATTAGAATTTATATAATAAAAAGCCCAAATAATGTAATGGTAATGGCAACAGAATTCCATTCACTACAACCGTGTACTGAATAGGCAGTACGGCGGATGAAAGGATTGACTGTATTGGAAAGCTATTAAAATGAAGTTCCAGCATAAATAATTTAAAATTTGTGTTCCCCAATGACCCCGGTCAGAATAAGAGGTTAGAAGATGGATGGATGGATGGATGGATGGATAGTTAGTTTTCTTATGGACCAGTGATTATGAATTCTGGGTAACCAGAAACTCGATGTATCACATGTTTTTGTGCAGAAAACGATACAAAAGAATGATGTAGGTGAAGACAGTCATGGACTAAAAATGGCCTTTGTTCACTAATCATAACAAAAAGATAAAGGCACTGTAAAGGACAGAACTGAGAGAATGAAGTTGGGGGGATTGAATGTGGCTGATAAAGAATGATCAGTAGAAGAATATAGACACCCACAGCAAAGACAAAGGCTTTGTGAGGAACCTTCCAGTGACGATGCCTTCCACACTATTCTGAAGCAGCTACTTTGGGCACTATAGATAGAAGCAAAAACGCCGCATACCCCAGGATTCTTCCCAGAAATAGATTCCCAGTGATCACATTTAGTCACATTTATATCTTAATTATTCTCTTCGACAGCTATTAAGTTTGAACAGTAAACAAATAAACCCTATATCAGCAATATTCATCTCCTCTGTTTGCTGACTTTAGTATAACAAAATGAAATAAATATATTAAATTAATGTTGGCCCATTTTGGTGGTGCAATTTGGAAACTGTCAGGGTAATAATTGCATTTGCACGAAAAGCGTTAATGTGGGCCGTTATGGTTGGTGCACTTGGCCAGATCGAAAAACATTACTATTGAGCTTGCCTCCATCATAAATACTCTCTCTCTCCAATGCCCTTTCTGTCAGAGACAAAGATTTTAAGACTTATGTATTTGGCAGGCAGTGCCACTTGCAGGCAATAGCCTTGGCCATCCATCAAAGTGAGATAAAAAAAGGCACATTCCCCTTGCGAGGCCTTGAGGAGTGGCCACCAATAGCAGCGCTAACAGAACAAGGAAATCAAATCCAGGTAGATGACAATGCAGGCTTGGTCAGACTGGATCTCTCATAGACGTCTTCACACAATGATATGCATCCTACAGCCTTATAATTCTTTGAACTTTGCATTTAACCAGACAGTGCCAAATATAATGAGGGAAAAAAGCAAGATTATATTTGTTGTCTCTTTATTGTCTTTTTGCATACTTCTGTACATTATCAACGTGCAAATGGTTAGACAGCAAAGGTCATAGCCAATGTCACTCCCTGGAGGGGGGGGGGCATTCAGAAGATATTTCCAGTGCAGTTGCCTACCTTGTCCTTTGCCAGAAACCGGCACTGCTGATAGGTACTGTATCCCGTACAATGGCACCTCTAGCGCCAGTCTACCAGACCAGCTTTGGTCAATAGCAACATCTTCTGCACCAGGTTATTTATACGTTTATAAAGGTACAGATAAGCATAGTCTAAGTATGACCTAGATAATACTTAACAAAAGAATATAATTGTTAACATTCAACACAGTATATGGTCATTTTTCTGTAGAAATATATAAACTGAAATCGCAAATTGAACGTGTTGTGATATTATTAAATGAAGTAGATAACAACCCTTTTATGTATATAATATTTCACATGCAGCATAAAAACTTTTGCGAAAAAAAATTCCTGGCTACATGAGCCTGTGTCCTACCGACATGCCGAATCTGGAACGCATGACATGAAAAAATATTGCAGCACAATCACTACTGTCCACTTCCACTTTAAATCCAATTTAACAAGCAGGAAGAACTCCAGAGGATGGCCTGAGGGACAGACCAGAGAGACAAAAATAGAGTGGACATGGCAGGTATCTTATGGCCCAATGACCAAGTGACAAGAGTCTGAACTGCATTTGCAGCTAGAAATGGAACTACTTACTAGCCTATCAGAAGCGGGATATCGCCTCTGCAGAGCACGCCTCCCTGGGCAGAGACGAGGTCACTCTCTGAGCTGCCGGTGATCATTGAAAGGGGAGTTAGCGGATGTAGCACGTCTCTCTCATTCACTGCCCTGACAGAAAAGCAGCAAGCCTCTGAGGCTGATTCTCAAAGGCAATTCTCTAGGAGAGGATAGCTATCAAACGTAGGGGGAAGAAAGCTTAACATGCATGTATGTGCATGTATACAAACAAACACAAGCACATAAACTAAAGAAATGCAGAGATAAGATAAGTGGGATCTCCGATAGCACAGTTACCTAGCTATTCTTTAGGTTTCAAGTATCCCACCCTTCTCTTCTATAAGACACAAAGCCTGGGATCATTTCCTAACTGCTCTGGAGCAGTTTTCAGAGTTAAGGGCCATTCTTAGGGACCCAAGCATGACATGATTTCATATACAAAAGCACAGACTCCTGACCCAAAGAGTCAAACACCACTGAAAAAAGCACAATATGATTCACTCTAAAAATATGCCACTGCTACAGAATCACAGCTCACTCCTTTGGGTGGTAGACAGCATCTCTTTGAGAAGCCAGACTAAAAACGTAAGGACTGACCCTAAAACTCCCGGAAATTCCATATCTCAGTCATCTCCAATGAGTTTGTCATCAGCTACAACTGGCATTATATGTTTATACAACTGTACTTCATAATCCAATACACATTTTCAGCCGTTATTTTAAAAAATATATATATTTCTTCCAAGTACAAATACATGAATCGATAATCGTAATGGAACTCTTAAGACTAATGTGCCTATGGTAAATCACCTGAAAGAATAACACAATGAATTACCACTATACCAACTATAACTTGTCAAATGGAGGAGAGTGTCAAGAAAAGCCCTTGTTTAGAATTTGGCCCAGCCATACTCACTAAAGGGGTGCAGGGGGTCCAGTATTCGGGATTCAGTTCGGTCCTGGATCTGAGGTCCAGATATTCAGGGTTCAGTTCAGTGCGGGCTCTTGGTAAAGTTCCCTTCATGGAAAACAAAATGAAAACATGAAATGTAGAAATATACTACATATCCTATACTTTGAACTGCATTACTCACCTATTCAAATTATTGGTAGCGGTATAAGGTTTAGTCCTCTTTGAAAAGTTAACTTACCTAGTGATTCAGACTTATAACATAAGTGTTAATAGATGCCACTGTTATTATTTTATTTTACGTGGAGGCAACAGTACTAAGGTTCCATCCTAATGGTCGCTCAGTCGTATAGGCGACATAGACGGCTGCCTAGGCCACCAGATTCTGAAGGGACGTTGACTGTATGCTGTGAATTGTCCCATGCA
Organism: Hippopotamyrus pictus; assembly: GCA_026781145.1. NCBI lineage: Eukaryota > Metazoa > Chordata > Actinopteri > Osteoglossiformes > Mormyridae > Hippopotamyrus > Hippopotamyrus pictus. The sequence goes on along the minus strand of JAODLC010000038.1, from coordinate 23,298,293 downwards.
AAGTGAAATTGAGTTGCTCGCGCCCCTAGAAGTGCTTGCGCCCTCTGCAGTGTGGGCTAGAACAGCTACGTGATATGGGAGGTGAACAGTGTCAAACTAGCTGTTAGATCAATGATTCCCAATCCGGTCCAAAGGGACCCGCAGACAGTCCATGTTTTTGCCCTCTCCCAACCAGGGCTGGTCAGTCTGATAGGCGACATAGGCACCAGCCTGGGGTGTCAAGTTCTGAGGGGGCACATCCTTGCCAGCCAGTTTCACTGTGCCTGGGACGGGGGGTGCTGGTGGTGATGCTGGCCTAGGGCGCCATGTTGGCTAGGATTGGTACTGTTCCTGGCTATGTGGGTCCCTGGGGACCAGGTTGGGAAACCCTGTGCTAGGTTAAAAAGCTGTGACCAAAAACAAAAGCATTGTAAGCGGCAACAAAAACAAAGGACCCACATTTCAAAATGAAGTAGCAAAAGGTACCTGGGTGAAAGGGAAAAGAAATAACATAGTAAACTCAAGTAAATTCTTTATAATCTGGTCATTTATTAAGTGATTTTTTTTTTTTTTTATCACCACTAGATAATGGATGTGCAAAGTAAGCCTGTAGGCTGCCAGCTGCTTGCTAGTACACCTGTGGTCCCTTTTCTCAGAAGAGTGCATACCAGTGCTATCTAGTCATCATACACAACACCAAGTGGTCAGAAATGCTTTGAGGAAACACACACATCGAGTTAGCCTGGAGTTACTGCAATGTCATAATAACTATCTAATGAAGCCAAATACCTCAGCATGCCTCAGTGGCCATATTAAGTCCACGGGGAATATGCCTCAGATTTTTAATAGGGCCGTCAAATAATGATTATTATTATTATTTTTTTTTATTGCATTTAATTGCGTGCAAAGGCTCGTTGCAGTACCATTGAAAATAGTATCTGTTTGTGTCTAATTGTTAAAAATGGCAGTAGATTTCTAAATGTCAAACGCCTCAACAATGTATTCTACTGAACCATAAAATCAATTGAACTGGAATCAAAGACTGGAAAAAGAATAAAATGGTTATCGCCATTTACAGACCATAATATTGCCTATGGTAAGTTCCTCTGTGATAAATGTGATGCATGACGTCCATATTTCATTTTACTTCCTAATTCCACTTCCTGGTGCCTTACATTTCAGTATAATTGAAAGGGATATATATTTGCTTGTAGAAATGGAGAAAAATACTATATGTAATCCTGGTCACGATGACAGTCCTAAAAAATCAAGTAAATCACAGTGCTTAGAGGTGTAAGATGTATGCTGTAATTATCTGCTGATTTACAATATCACAGTGTGTAATGAGGCTGTGGCACGCAGAGCCCAGGGCATAAATCACTGTCTTCTTGTGAAAATGACCAGAACTGTAATGAACCTAGATATCAGCAGTGCTTGAAATATGTGCATTTGCCTGTGTCCTCTGCGCTCCAGCCCAGCGGCACTCACGGATATGCAAAGTGAGTATGTTCCTTAGCAGAGATACCACTTAGTAACGACTGTGAGCTCACATCATGTGTATGTGGAGAGCTAATTAATGTGATGTAGACCTGCACACTGCGCTCGTTTTTATATATAAAATGTCATCATGTGACATAAGAATTTGGCAAACACAGACAAACAAAACTGTAAAGAAATGAAAATATAAGCAAGCATAATTTTCTTATATTTATAAATTATAAATTATATAATAATTTAATAATATAATAATTATAAATTATAAATTCTGATTTCATTAATAAACTGACCAAACACATTTTATGAATAAGATCAATTTGCTTGCATTTAGGCATATTGTCTTATTTTAGGAAATCAATAATAATAGTCTTACTGCGCTGGCAGATAATTTTGCTAGCTATAGTCCACCTTGTCTCAGAACAGAAACAGTTTATCTTAAATTTGAAAAGCGATTTTTTTTTTTGCAGTGTACCATGTTAAGCGAAATATATTATCCATCCTTTCTTATAAGTTATATCTTTTTTTTTCTCCATCCATCCATCCTTCCATCCATCTATCCATACTGCTTATCCAGTAGAGGGTCACAGGCTGCAACTTTTATGCTTGAAATAAAATTCTGCACATGTAGGTTTCACTGATAAAATGAAATTATCAAAACAAAAGCACGGATGCAAATGGCTATGAAGTGAAAGAGTAATTTCAAAGAACAGGGAAGACATGGTGGCTGTTACTGGAGGAGCTGGTGGGATAATAAACCAGTGATGCTTTGGTAGGCCACAGACGGATGTTCTGGGGTGATTCCAGAGGATGGACAACCATGAGGTGTCAATTATAAAGTGGCACTGAATGAAAAAGAGGAAGCAGAACATCAGCAATGGAAGCAGCTAAAAGATGTAATGATTACGTGTACAGTGTGACATTATTTTATTATTCACTTGCTTATCAGAACATTTTAGATTAAAAAAAAATGCAAATAGTAGCTGGGTCATTAAAGGCGCAATCCATGATAAATTTGGTGCATGGTGACAACACAGGATTTGCCTATACACACCTACGTGTTTTATGAGGAATAACACTCGTCTACTATCACATATAATGCTGTATTGAATGGAGCCCCTACAGAGATTAATTAAAGGAACATATTTTAGTATGAAGAAAACCGTACAAAGAAAATATGGGGACATAAGTTATAATCAATCACTCTGTCACTGACATATTTGAGCTTATACTGGATATTGTCAATGTCAACCAGAAAATTGTTATTGACAAAGAAATTTATTCTGAGCTAACAGAAGGAACTTATTTATTTTAATATTGGTTAGAAGCCATCCGTCATAATTAATCTTAGAGTTATTAAATTTGCTGGTATAAGTGAATTCATGGGGCGGCCCCGTGGGGCAGTGCTTTGCATGTTTTCCCCATCCCGCCCTGGGGTTCCCTCTGGGTTCTCCAGTTTCTTCACAGTCCAAGGAAAAGCTGAGGATAATTGGCGTTACGAAATATTCCGTAGGTGTGATTGGTGAGTGTGCCCTGTGATTGGTTAGCACCCCATCCTGGGTCCTTCCCTGCCTTGTGCCCTGTGATTGGTTGGCACCCCATCCTGGGTCCTTCCCTGCCTTGTGCCCTGTGATTGGTTGGCACCCCATCCTGGGTCATTCCCTGCCTTGTGCCCTGTGATTGGTTGGCACCCCATCCTGGGTCATTCCCTGCCATGCATCCATAGGCTCCAAATCCCCAGTGACACTGTATAGGACAAGTGGTTACTGAAAATGAATTGATGGATGGATGGATGGATGGATGGATGGATGGATGGATGGATGGATGGATGGATGGATGGATGGATGAATGGATTGATTGAACTGAATCTAATGTGCATGACTGTAGTGTTTTACATAATTATTCTTAGGTGAAGTGTCTTTCTCTTATGTCAAGTAAGCACATAAAAAAAAACATGAAAATGCACAGTAATTAGGAAATGCAAGAGTGAAACAACGTTGCATCCGATATAGATGAAGAACATGATTAATATGATTTATTATAACAAAATAAAATTTAAATGTTGAATCATTGTAGTGTCTTTTCAAATATTGTTTAATATGTGGCTTTCAATGAAACATCATTACCTTTGCTGCTGACTCAAAGAGTGCGTGTTGAAGGTGGAGCCCATGGTGAGCGAAACCGTGTCCTGGTATTACAGGAACACACATACTTCTCATGTGCAGCTGCGGAAACAGCCTAGACTTTTTATTTGGCCGTTGTGAGTGTAATGTATGTCATTAGCGCTTCATTCTTTCTATTCTCCATTGTGATGCGCCATGAGACATTAAGTTTATGTAAAAACTGGATTTATTTCCTAGGCTGAAAGGGGTGGCGGGCAGGGTGTGTGTGTGTGTGTGTGTGTGTGTGTCTGTGGTGGGGGGTTACTTGACTAAATGGGAAGCAAAATTGATGTATAACCCTGTAGAATGTTTGCAGATTCAAGCATGATCTATGGCAGTCATAGGATAAGCTCTCTTTGGGCAGTTTATTGAAATTCATATAATGCCAGTAATTCCAACGAAAAGGGAACTTAGGGAAGAGCAGAGACTGTCCCATTTCTTTGATCACTGCCTATAAAACTCTATTATTTTACTGATTTTTGGAATCATTCACATCTGCATGAATTTGCCATTAGAGCTGAGAGAACTCAAAAATTTTGACTTTCATTATGATAAAATGAAAACATGGAAATTCATTTTATTCTTATATTCATAGAAAAGACGCAAACATAAGTGATTCGTAAGTCTAAAGTGTGTCACTTTAAAATATTAATGCAACCGACATCTATGAATTGAATTTGGCTTTCTAAATATATCATAATTGACTTCTTCTACTTTGATATTTAAAAAAACTGTTTCCAAGGCAATGATAAATTGCCTACTTAACCGAAAATTGCTGTAGTTCTTTCCCTGGTGTTGACTGTGACAATTGTTCATAAAATGCCAATACATGCACATATACATAATGCAACCTAAAGAGAAAAATAAATATAATAAACAAGCAAATAAATGATCGGTAAGCTAGCTAAAATGTATGACTTTATATGATTGTACTGTATCTGTTACAGTAGTTGTTCCTCTGCAGAAACACCAAAACTTGAAGGGTGCAGTAGAGTGTCTATTGATTAAGCTGAAGAGAAAGGCTCTCATCCTCAATACTAAACTTCATTCTACAAAAGTATAAATGCTAGAATTGATTCCCTGTGACATTTCATTGTTACTATTAATAACACTTTTACCAAAAGAAATCCTCAATATTTAACCACATAGTTAACCGCTTTTTGCAATTCAAACACATAATTTTTATATTTCTAACTTGATAAACTGTGACAACTTGCTTTCACAGTCAGGTACATTTGGTCCCCACAATGTAATATAAACATAATCCCCACACACACACATGCACACACACGCACACACACACACACACACACACACACACACACACACAAACAGACTATCGCGAAATATAGAATTAAAAATGCAA
>JAODLC010000038.1:23257869-23281241 GCA_026781145.1 Hippopotamyrus pictus | reverse complement strand
GACAGACAGACAGATAGATAGATAGATAGATAGATAGATAGATAGATAGATAGATAGATAGATAGATAGATAGATAAAACAAATGAATTAATGTTCTGCTAGAGAGCGAGTAAAATGTGGGATCCAATATGATGAAAATTACTCTAGAAGCAACCAAAAAACCAATATGTATATTCTGTGACTTTATATGAGTCAAACAACATATTTTGTCCCTGTGAATTAGCACCACTGGACCAGGTAGACCGGGAGACTCTGCATTCTTTGCTTTCTTATGCGGTTTCATCCTTTTAGAACTCTCTAGAAAAGACTTTGAGCCAGTACCAGAACAGGAATAAAGAGAACAATCCCCAGAATTCCAGGCATCATGACCCAACTTTAAGTGGAGCAGGACTCGGTAGCGGTGTCAGAAGCGGAATAGGAACCTATAATTGGCAACCCAACAGAAGGCCGGCGGTGAGCTTCACGATATGATGATCAGCAGAGAACGTCAAGCGTAAGATCACAGGAGGGGGTGGCTGTCTTCTTAAGTGGACTGCAATGCCAAGCACTAAGGCCTGGTCTCAGCACCCACCGCACTCTGCAGTATACACTGCTTATACATCCCAGTTTGTCCGGGTTACCTTCTGGAAGATCTAATCATTTCCATGATTTTTTTTTTTTTTGATTACAGTTATTTCAATGAAAGGTTGGATTTTACTCATTTTTTCAGGGTGACATGAATTTCCTTCACCAAAAGGTGGATTTTTTTCTAACCCTTTTTGCAAATCTCTACAAGGGGAGATAATTGTGGAGGACACTGTACATATACATATATGTATACACATACATACACCAACTATATATTGTGTGTGTATATAGTTATATAGTATATGCATACATACAGCTCTGGAAAGATTAAGAGTGCACTCCATATTAAAAAAAAATAAATAAATCTGGTTTTAAATTTTTTTTAATTTAAAAATCTGGTTTAATCCTGGTTCTGCTGGCAGAAGGCTACACTGAGCAGCAGGCTGCTTCCAAGCAAAAAAAATTCTAAGACAGCATTATGCAAGAATAAGGTGGAACAGGAGACACTGGGAACGACCAAAAACCAGCCAGGTAGAGGGTTGAAGCGACTTTTTAATGGCTTATCCGACAGCTTCTCATGAATCGGAGGATGACATCAAGTGACCTTCAAAAGGAATAGGAAACATTAAGTGAAGGTGTGAAGTGCACTGCTAGGGCAGTTCATATCAGGCTCCTAGAAGCAGGACTGTAGTCCCAATAAAGCAAGAAAGCTGTCCTTAACTAATGAGAAACAGAGAAGAACCAGGCTGCAGTTTGCAAGAAAAAAAAATCTTAAGTCACAGATGCACACCCATCAATTGAAACAGAAATGGTGCTGTGGTCTCTTAATTTTTTCCAGAGCAGAAGCCACTGCAGTTAAATACAACACCAAGCTACAGTACAGTATGATAATCAGGAGCCATTCTATACATTCATGCCAGCACATTTCATCCTTTCCTTCCGAATTTTGGCCAAGCGAACCAAAAACAAAACTAGAAAAGATCTTTTTCTAACAACAAGCAGCACCATGAGTGGTGTAAGTTCGTTTTTCTCTAAGGTCCTCAGAAAGCACACACCAAATCAGTCATGTGATTCTGCATTAGCAAAACAGAAGGCACTATATAAATAATGTGAACCAGCATCAGACAGTCTTTTTGTTTTTGAAAGAACAAGCATTGCAGTGCTGTCTCTTTGAACCGTGAAAGATAAAAAGCTTAGAGCTCATTTTAAGTATCTCTGAAAGTCTAACTGGAACAGGTATATTTTCTGCCAAGAAAATTCTGGTAATTGTGTAGAGCACAAGACCCAAATGTGTGACCAGTAATCATACCCTTGAGCAAAAGTACTTTAAGCTAAATTGCTTTAGGAAAATATATAGCTACCGCATGTGCATGAGTAAAGGTCAAACCATAAACTATGCATGTCATTAGATAAAAACAACAAAATAATATAAAACATTAATGTAATATGCCAGCTTAAATCTCTCAAACTTCCTGCAAATACTGAAGTGTTTCATGTCGTCCACTGTACATAAAAATAGATTAAAGGCAATGACGTGTGTGGCTAATATGAAATTATTATTTTTTTAATTCATTCTTTAATTGGTGTCCTTTGTGAAAAGAAAAAAAAATAGTCACATGCACACTACAGTGACCACCTAATATGGACTAATATGCTCAGTAAAGTGTCCCCAATGACTACCTGTTATTTCCTCATGGAGGAACTGCAATTAAATTGTCATGTGTTTTTATGCCTCTCTGCACATTCAGGAAAGGCTGCTAGTGTATCTTACATGAGCACTTATATAATAGATCAGAAAAAAAAGGATAAATTGTTCAATATCCAGCTCAGTGTTCAATGCATGGCATCACAGCAATAATGCTTTAAAGTGACTGTAACTGAATCATTCTCCAGATCAGTCTGCATTCATAGGTAACCTCTGGTTTTCCTTTTACATTTCAAGACATTGTATTTCTTAGACTTTATTCCCTTGAATTCTGTTTTGTTATATTTTTCAAATAAACAAACTGGGCTAACATAATTCCTAGAGGACATGTTCAGAATCAATCCAGCAGGGTTACACCTTCCAGTGCTTTGAGTATTTCCATAGCATGGCAGGAAAGGAAATGAGCTGTTACCCCTCTATTGCATACTCAAAATATATTAGGATACCGCAGCGGGCTGCTTTGTACCATGACCTAGAAATATATAAACATCCTGACTCATGTCAGTGTGTTAAATTGTAAAATGAAACAAACAATGATGTGGTAAACTAGGTTACGGGGACAGCTTTCCTGTGAGCAAAATACAAGTTGTGGTTCTTGTTTAGTGTGCCATTTTCCGTTCTGCTTAATATCCTTTTCCACCGGGTGTGAGAGAGTCATGTTAAATTTACAAGACAGAAACTACAATGTACTGTAACAGGAGAGGCTTTCGTATTCGTATTTCGTTGCATTAACACCCACATTTCTTACTATTAATCAAGCACAGATACATGACTATGCAGTTAACGTTTTGAGTTAAACTTTGATTGCCATCACATCATAGGTGTAGTCTTCTCAAAGCTGTCATTAAATCAGCTGCTTCTTCATTTCTGAAGAAATGTGCAAGACAAACTGAAACAAAAAGAATTTCAGCAAATCAAAGGCCAGTTGTTCTGATTTTTCATTTCCACCTAAGCACTTAGTAACCAAGAATTTACATGAACATAGCAATTTCAGTATTTAGAGGTAAAATCACGTTTTTTTGTTTTTGGTTATTTAAATTGTTAAAATATTATTATTATTATCGCTAATAATAATAATAATAATAATAATAATAATAATAATAATAATAATAATAATGTGCAAGCACATTTTCTTCCAGCACAAAAACAACCTCAACATGATACGCCTCGTCATCTTACTGAATCTCCCCATGCATAAACACAGATTAGACGGGTAAAATGATCATATGCAAGCCCGTCTCTGAGGAGGGGCGGGGTCCATGGCGGGCCCAATTATTCAGGGCACCAGCTGAGGCCAAAATAAACTGAGTAATGGACACCATTGTCTGCAACTGCTTGGTCACTGTAATACAGATGCAGCTACAGAGTCACGTGACACTTAACGATGGAGACGGGTTCTGAGAAACGTGTCATTAGGCAAATGCGTAATTGTACCATCACATGTACTAATAGCGTACTTGTACTGTAGCGACCTAGGCTACAGTAAACTATATATATATATATATATATATATAATTTATTTTTTTCACACACATACGTGTGTGTGTAAGTAAAAAGACTAAACACTAATAACGATTAAAAGTACAGTAAATAAATAAACTAGTTACCCAGTTGTATATTATCATTAGCAAGCATTATATACTGTACATAACTGTATGTGCATGGTATACTTTTATAAGACTGACAGTGCAATAGGTTTGTAATGTGTTGCTCTGTCACTTCACTAGGCGATTTTTCAGCACAGTTGTATATGTGGCCTGCTGGTGAGTGAAATGTCGTTATGCGGCGCATGATTGTATAATGAAGAAAAATAACTCACTGATCGCTTACAATTAATAGTATGCCGTTCCGGACTAGCGGGAGCCAAATGTTAGCGTGGCCACACCGTACGCCCAAACTATACACTATTAACTCTAAACTCTGTAACGATTTTATCGCTTCTGTAAATTACGCCGCTACATTGTTTCTTTTCTGTTTCTTTCAGACTTTTAATATTCCAACTTTCTGGTCCACTGTACTGTATCACACTCTTTAACGACATCCAGGTATTTTCACCGTCCTCCGAACTTCTGTTCTTGAGTATTGTAACTGGTCTTCGGCAATGAAAGACAACACCTTTGTAAGAAGGATGTAACCCCTAAATTCTAATTTAGTGCCGTTTGTGGGAAACGAGTTCGTTAGGGGAACTATCATTCATGTCCCTGCAAGGACTTGTTCTTTTCATTCTTCCGCTTGTCCTCAGAAATATCACATGAATGCTGCTTCCCTCCTTGACTATGGCCAGTCAGAGCCAGTGACACATGTAAGGCCGTGCCGTAAGCGAGCATATGATTGGCTGAAAATTAAACCTGGACCATATGTATACACCTACAGTGAGCGAACGGTTGAGTTGGTGAACAAGTTGACAAACGAGGGAATTTATGCGCTTCTTCGGATCTCTTTCACCTTGCCGTGACTGAAATACACCATCTGCTGTTGTAGTATAGCCTACATGTGCAGTGACTCCCTTACGCTGCAACTGGATTTTAGAGATGCAACATTTTCATGATTTAGAACGATTTTCACCAAGATTTGTCAGCGTTTCGACTAGTTAGCTGACTGTGATGAGCTGTTAGGTTTGCGTTTTTAACAACCATGAGTAGCTAAGGTACAATATTGAGAGACTTTGACTATAATTCAATTACAAATATTACTTTTCTTAAATGACTTATTGGTGGTACTTAGCTTACTCCTTAGCATTTAGCCTAAAGAATAGGCTATTTTTAACATACTGGAACACAAGTGTTTCAGATCTATATTGTTTGCAAAGAGGAAGTACCATTGCACAAGTCGGTTAACAAATCACAAGGAATCTTTTAGGTGAAATTAATCAAACGAACTGTGTGCTTGTGGGAGTTTTACTTGCAGAAAAAAGTTCTAATGGCAGAACGATAAATGATTGGTTCAGAGATACCCAATCAGATTGTAGAGTAGGAGGGTCCAATCAATTAGAGGAGGTGGGACCAAGACATCAGCACTGTCACTAATACACAAACAATGTATATGTGGAACATCGGCTTGTGAATTTACGTGCTGCCCGTGTCAATAAATGTATTTTTTGTTTCCATTCTGTCAAATGTACTTAACGATACAGGAGGAATATGTCTGTCATCACAGCTCTAATATGTAGCCAAAATAACATTTCCATAGGTGTAGCTGCAGACAATCAGCTGAAAAAATATCCTTATTTTATTCCTTATATTGTGTACATATATCACACTGTATATTGCACACACACACACACACAAGATGGATAGATATGGGAAACAAACAAACACATAATTAGGCAGCTCTCTCAGTCACAGAAGAATAATTTCAAATAATTGTATTCCATATTACTGTAGCGAAGAAAACCGACGCTGAATGCAGGAATTGGTGAATTAAATATGAACCTGTATTGTTAACTGAACAATGAATAGTGGTAGGAGATTTATCTAGTGATATTCGCAAATTAATTCAAAACACTAAGCTTCAGGACACAGCTGGTTTTTGAATGTTAATAGCAACTCTTTCACTTTAAGGAGGGCTAGATTTACAGAACTTAGGCTTACTGCCATTTGGTTTTTACAGTATGTACCATGCTAAACTTGAATGTATTTTAGGGGTAAAAAGAGGCCTTGTTTTTTTGTACAGTAAGAGTGATCAACATCACAATGTGAATTAGTTGTGACAGTCAACAGTGGAGATAGTAATATGGTTGAATGCCTCTGAAATAGTTTATTTGTTACCATTTGTGTCATATTATCTGGCATTTCTCTGAGAGAATTCCTGTTATTTAAATATTAAAAATTGTTCTTTTTAGCTACAATTAACATTTTAATGCATTACAGTGCATTAAAATAATTATTGTAAGCATGGACTTACAGTTCCTTTGTGTAAAACAACAATGTGAGTTTGACAGTCTGTCCAAATCATTTGAAGCATTCAATGAAAAATCATATTCAGGTCAAGGTGCTTTGGTTATGCTATACAGTATATCTTTTAAGACAGAATGTACTCCTTTCAAATATGTCTGACACATGTGATACTTTGTGATATTACTTGGCCAGATAACTGCAAAAAAGCAAACACCTTTTTAAATGTATTCCAAAACCATGTACTATTTATCAGTGCTTTCCAACAGGAAATTCTTCATATGTTGACAGATGACCTCTGTAGGCAATCCACAAGAACGAGGACAGTGACTTCAGTATTTTGGAATAACCACTCACTTGTTTGAAGGCTGTGTAATGTGCCACCCTTATTCATGCACAGATCCTGTGATCTTAGCCCGGAGAGACATTCACATATACACTTTAAAGGGCTATCATTGTGCAGAATCAGAGACGTACCCATTAAAGGAATGTGCTATCGACAAGAGGTCACATGATTCACAGAGCAGGCTGATTCAATGGGAGACCTCAGCTAAATGCTTGAAGTCAACGCCAGTCACATTATCTCCACTATTCCTGTCAGGAGCTTCTGCTCTGCCCAAAGTAGCCTTTGCTCTTCATAAGCAATATTCTGTCTGGAATGATATATGCATCCATTTTTCACTTGCAGTGCATGGGCCATCTGATTGTCTTTTTGAAGGGCTTGCTTCACATTAAATAAAATGCACGTGCTGGGCTAGCCTCAGAATGTCTTGCTACTGCTCTTTGTGAGCCAAGAAATTTGCATTTTGTGTCCCTGATTGCAATGTCAATGAGCAAACAAAAAAGCCATACAGTACAACAGGGAATGTTAATCTTATCACTAACATCCTGCAAAACTAAACTTGTAAACTTGCTATACTCCATGGGAAACCCAATTTGCCCACGGTCAGCCATGTTAAAATCAGAGAATGATAAAATTTGTTTAACCTTAATTAATAAGAATACAAATATTTAACATGTTTTCATATGTTTAAAACTAGATAATGGCCCAGGGTTTCCTGTCTAAATCTGAGCCAGTGAAAGGGAAAACACTGCAGTAACTGATGTCTGCAAGAAAGCTATTATTCCGAACATGTCAGTGACAGTGAAATGAACATCAAACCATATTTTATGTACGTTTTAAATGTTCCCTTGGGATGTACTTCATAGTACACTTTCACCTGAAACAGATATATCATGCCCTTGTTGACCCAGATGACCAAAACTCTTAATCAATGTAAGTGATAAATGTGGGCCTGGAGTAAAAGAGCAATGTCAAGGACATAATCAATGAGCAGAGTAAGTAAACATGGTAACACTGACTATATCAACACCACATTGAAGTATGCTATTAATTCACAAAACTTTTTTGACGAATAGGAATTAAAAAAATAAAAACAGAAATAAATATGTTGACCCGTGCCAAGCTAACCTGACACAGTTCTGCAAATAAAACAATAAACTCAGTCAACAATAAAATGCTAAAAGCAAGAACAGATAAGGATGCCTATCAGCCCCACATACAGCAAGCAGCTGCTTAAAAATGAAATGCTCGTGTCAACTATCTTATTTGATGTGTTGTTCCGACGTCCTTTTCAATTTTCATATGCAGTATTTATCTGTAAAAATATTTCAGCCACATAAGCTTTCAAGTAAGTTATCTAATGATGTCAGACTGTAAAAGAGGACATTTTAAAATTGCAGAGGCATATAATCTTACATTTATTTATTCGATTTATTTTTAAAAATGTATTTCTGTCTTTTTTTCCATTTTTATATTTTTCAATATTGGATTTGGATTCACTCATTTCCCAGTGAATTAAATTAACTACAAATGTTGTATTTTTTATTTTCTGAGAGAACTATCCAAGTGACCTATACCCATAATGCTGAATATGTGTCACTGTATATATTCCTATTGTGGGTTTATAAATATCTTCCCTTTCTCTTTCCCCCAGATAAATGGCTGTGTAACTTAATATGCTAAATCTACAAGAAACAACTGGGTAGGATGATTAAACACTGAACACCATGGACTGTTATTCATATTAAACATTATTATCATTTCCATGGAACCGGTTTGATATGACTTGTGCTTTGTGACACGGTGCATTACTCTGCTGGAAGAACCCATTAGAAGATGGGTAAATAGTGGATGGTCTATACTGTGGTGTTTAAACATTTTTGGATTGGTGTGCCAAGAAAACATTCCCCACATCATGACACCACCATCACCAGCCTGAACTGTCGGCACGGCGGTTGAGTGCATGAATTCATGCTGTTTACACCAAATTCAGATCCAACCATCTGCAAGTTGAAGCAGAAATTGAGTTTCATCAGATCAGGAGACCACTTTTCTAATGTCCGGCTTTTCGCTTTCAGTGAGCCTTTGGCCTCTGCTGCTTCAGCTGCCTGTTACTAGCTGACAGGAGTGGAATCCAGTATGGTCTTCTGCTGCTGTACTAATGTTCAGAGCGTTGTGCATTAAGGGATACTTTTCTGCTCACCATTGGTTTAAAGAGTAGCGATTTGAGTTACTATACCCTTCTTGCCGACTTGAACCAGCCTGGCCATTCTCTTCTGTGCTCTCTCATCAACAAGAACTGCCACTCAGTGGATGTTTATTTGTATCACTATGTGAAAACTCTAGAGGCTGCCGTCCATGAAAATGCCAGGAAATCTGCAGTATCTGAAATACTGGAACCACCCTGCCTGACACCAAGACACATGCGATGGTAAAAGACACTTAGATCTCATGTTTTTTCCATTCTGGTATTTGAATTGATGATTATCTGAAGTTCTTGATCCATTTATGCATTGAGCTACTGCCACATGATTGGCAGATTAGATATTTGCATGATATCATTTGAATCTTATTATTGTTTAACTGAATTTCAACACAGCGGCAAAAAAAAAAAAAAAAAAAAAAAAATCTCTTTCAGCAGATCTCATCAACAAGTGTACAGAGAGAATCAATCCTCCATTTCACCATGAAATAAGTGCAGTTTTCTCTTGGAAGCAAAACACAAGGCAAAGCAGGATCAATGTAAAGTACTAATTTAGTCTGAAGTAGGGTAGGGGGCCCTTTCACATCCCAGACCTGCAGCCATTCTCCGACGGTGTGCACAGACTTTCAGAATTAAACATATTAGGTATTAGACATAATCTTGGTAAAGCTTCCCAGTTTCTGTGTCCCAGTTTTCTCCACCAGCATCAGAAAATGATAATTTGATAATGCAGAACATTAGACACATTATATTGTATGGACTGTATTGTGCAGACATGCCTCGATTATGATTCCACTATCTGTATTCATCCTTTCATGGTAAGGCATCCAAAATTCTCCTTGGAATGGCTTTCCATTCAGTTTCATGTGTTAATCAGTTGTTTAAATTTTCCTCTACTGAAGATGTAGTAAACAGGAATTTATGAGTTAAAAGAAATATATATTCAATGCTGAAAATGTAAATGTAAATGTAAATATGTACAGTGTAAAACAATACATGGTTGGTAATGGATTGTTTATTGATATTTGTATCGCAATGCAATAGTTTAGAAACTTTCATTAATGGGATTCAGGTTCTTTTAGTAAAAAATGACATTAACATCAGCTTCAGCAACCTGGCACCCATTCCGGTTGCATCGCTGCTGATCCACTGCAATTTTGCTGTGATCCTGGGGCTGACCCCAGAAGGCACAGGTCAGAAGGTCAGGAAGACCCAGGAAGGGATGGCATGCCGTGGCGCACACACACACACACACACACACACACACACACACACACACATTACGGGGCATTTAGAGACTCGGGTCCACGCATGCTGGATGGCTTTGGACTGTGGGAGGAATCTTCAGAGCCCGAAGGAACAAGGAGAGAACATGAAAACTCCAACTCAGAGTCTGGCAAGAATCAAACATAACCCTGGAGGTGTGAATCCGCAGTGCTGCTCACAGAGCCATGGGGCTGCCAGCAAGCTAGCATTTCTGATGAAATATAACATTAAAGCTAGCATTTCTGATGAAATATAATATTAAATAAACAAAACAGAGCCATGAGTAATGCCAATACAGATTATCTGCATAGTACAAAATGTTAAGGGAGCTGTGAAGGAGAATCTCCGAGCTGCAGAATTGAATAAACAATAGAAGTCCCACGTGCATTTGTTTCACGAAACTGTTAACTAGTGCAAGAATTTAGAATTAAAACTTTATTAATAATTTTCAATGTACTGTATATGCATGTCTTAAACAGTGTCCTTCCATGTTTCTGCTATATGATACATAGAAATATGTGTTCGTCCTCAAAGGCCACATAGATACTGCTGATACAGTCCATTTGGGGACAATGATATCACAGTTTTGTGGAGCTCTTTCTTGTGAGATGCAGAAAACTGCAGCAATGTGACCGAAATGAGCAGCAAACTGTGTGCTTCGGATTGCTCAATTTATCTTATAACGCTAGCATTACAAACGTCAACTCAAACAGTAACAGGTTATAGAGCCAACAGATACATTACATGCAGTGTGTATCTGCATTATATTATGTCAGTACGAATTAACTGTGCTTCCCTGTTTGTCAACATTTTGCAAAGTGTATTTCATACTCAAAATAAAGGATATTAATCAGCAGAATGGACTTTTTTTTTTTTTCATTAATACTAACAGTAAATGCTACCAAACAACCATACACCAGATACAGCCTGTACCCACAAGCAAATCCTAAATTATAGATCTGCTAATAATTGCAGCCACCAGAGATATGACTAACAGCTTTGGACTGTTTTAAAATCCATTATCATTATCATAGATTGATTTGGTTAACAAATGTAGTTATCCATGGCGATTATCTAGCAGATCAAAGTGATACCTTAAAAAAACAGTGTAAATCACAACAGTCCTGTCGACTTATATTGAATCTGCTAGCTCAATTTTAAGTAAATACAGAAAAGATGTTGCTGCCACACATATAGACACACTAAAACAAAATCTTCAATCTATCCCTGTTTGACGTTTCTTTGCATCCTTATTGTGGTGCATACATTCACAAAGACATGGCATTTACCTTCACAGAAATTGCCTAAAACCATTAACATTAAATTGTATGTGGTAGAACTAAAGCACAAGGCACCCAGTTGTTATTTTGTACGTGATACTTCCATTTGGAAGGTATATTAAAGGAGTAAGTAGCATGTCAAAAATAATACTGCATTTTGCATCTAACAGCGCTGTTCCATCATTTTAAATCCGGTTGAGGTAGTTCCAGCCCCCTCTGTTGACAACCGTGGGACATCTCTACTTTGAAAAATATAATTGAAGGTTTGTCTTGTTATCTTTCCAGCTGACAGCAATTACCTGACAGACCTTCTGCCTATTAAGTGTGGCGGGAGTTGCGTTGGCAGAAGGTCAGTTTGCCTGCAAGAGCTGCCTGTTGGTCATAAACATCTGAAACGCAACCTGTGCTTCTTCCTTATCACCCCTGGTGTAACCTGAAACACTACAGAGTCCGCTGGCAACCGCAGCACTTCAATCAGAGACTCATGAATTCTGCCTAAAGGCAACAAAAAAATTTTAAATCTCTTTGACACAAGCAGCCCACACATTTAGACATTATTGGGAACGTCTTTTCTTACTATTTTTCTTTCCTCTTCTCCATTCCCTTTCACGGTTGCCAGACTGTAAAAGTGGAATGTAAGAAGTGGATACTAGAGCTGAAACTCCTCGCACCAGCGAGAGATCACCCAGGAGTTCTTGTGGGTGGGAACTAGGGTTATGATTTTCAGGCTCAACCAGGATGTGCAGAGTACCACAGGGTTCCGCTTTCGATAAAACTTACTCGCTGTCCTGCCAAGTTGGGATATTCAAGGTTATACTGTGTAAGGAGCACAACACCTGGAGTGACCATTGCTGTTTGATGAATGTACAGACGAACTCACTGTGTCATTTATACGCTGATGAACACCTTCAACATAACAGCTCCTTCACCTTGTGAAGAACATGTGCACACAGTACACACATTAATTTAACACATCAGTATGGTGCATAAAAACGAGCAAGTAAATAACTGCATGAATACCTCTAGCCCAGGTTACTGACCATATCGAAAACATAGGAAGAAGAATGGGAAAGGATTGAAGGCTGAAATGACCTCAGCTGTGGAATATTAGCTCTCCTGCACTGATAAGCGAAGCCCTTCTGTCCTTACGGGGGCTTGGGGACTCTCAGGAAAGGTGAGTTAGAAAAATGACAACGTCAAGCAGACTAAGCAGCACTAAGGTGCAAATCTTTCGGGCTTACCTCTTTCTTAGTAGGTCTGACTACTCGTACTTTACTGCACACATTACTTTGTAAAGCACATTACTGCATATATTACTGTTTAGTGCTGGATTATTACGCAAGAGCTATGTTTTTAGCAGTAGTCGAGTTTAACCAAATTAAATGAGGTTACTTTTGATTCCCTTTTGGTATCATTAAAAATCATTTACAGAAAAATTATGAACTCTTTAACCCTTCACAAAATACAGAAAGGTCAGCCGACCCGAAGATGATTCAGTGAAGCAAAGGATGAAAAAGAAATGACGTGAACACAAAAAGAAGTGGACACAAAAAGTGAGTTAAGTTACATAGTGGATGGTTTGTTCACAAGCACAAAAGCACACAAAGGCACAACAAACAAACCAGACCCATCAATCTGAATCCAGTTGAATCCAGTTCAGTTCTGCTTTAACGTGGATGGATTTAAGTACTCGGCTGCTCAAAAACATTGACATCTTATTATGGAGGCATGCTTAGCGACCATAGATACCATGAACACTGCTTAATTTCAGAGCTTCTGTGTTTTATTATGTGACCACTGTTAATTTCTACCTTTTCTAGTCTAGACAGCTTCCACAGAAAAGGTAAATATTTCTCACAGTATTTTTTTCTAATTGTTATAACTAATTTTGCCTGCTAAAATGTATCTACGTATAAGATAACTTTATTAATCCCATGGGGAATTTTTTTTTCATATACAGGAAGTACATAAAGTGCATAGATACATATAGCGCAAAACAAAGACAAAGTGCAAAGGCAGTACACGGTAGAAAAAAGCAGACATGCAAACAGTATACAGTACACAAACAGAATATTGTGGAAGTAGAATATTGTGCAGGGAATTAAACAAACAAACAAATGGTGTATGCGCAATATACATAGTGAAAGTCCTATGTGCTTCAGATGAAATGCTGTTGAGATGTGTTATGGCTGGAGTTTGGGTCCAGTGTGTCCAGAGGAGATGATATGATGCCTGATGACACCAGGCAGGAATGATCCTCAGTTTTTCATTATTTGGGAGAATCTTTCTTGACTTCTATGACACAACCATTAAGTAATTACGGCATGTGCTACACTGAGGTACCGGCAAAAGTAGCTATATAACACTGTAAATAAAAAAGATGAGTAATTCACTGGCCTTGATATAAAAATCAGTAGAAATCCTGTCCACTGAACTGGAAAAGGATTAATGAATTCCTCGGATGTCACCTACAAGTGGCAGTGAAACCAGGTGGTTACTGGTAACCCTAACACTTTTAGAGAGGGTTATTTAGAGCTCATTGGATTTTACCCTCACGGTCAAATATCTGACAGGGGAAGTGTTAGAACCTTCTGGCAGCAACTGCCAGATCCAGCAGTCAGTCCCTTACACCGAGACGCTAAACTGAAGGTCATCTAATTATTTTCCCATCTTTCTATCTCCACAGCAATTACCTGAAAAGGTGCCAAGCCATTGAAACGACTGGACTGCTTCGTCATGTGCTCTGCCTGAGTATCTCAGAACTAACTTTTTTATTTCCCAGAAAGCTCCAGGGAGGCTGGAAACTACATCGATGCCCTCCAGTAACTGGACACTCAGTTTGCAGCTATGGACGAAGGCAGGTTCTGAAGGGTATCCTTGGGTCAGTTGGCTGCTCTGAATCGTACATCGTTCTCGTCCGGTTTTGGGTAGCCTAATGGGCTCGACAGGACTGGTGCTTAATGTACACAGTCGGATCCACAAAGAACATTGAGAAAGTGTACAGAGTTAAATGTATTCTATTTTATTTTTCAGTATATAGTGTGAAAATTGGATACTTGACTAGAGTAACCTGTGGAGATATTTCAACTAGAAGCAAAATTTGAACAAAATGAGGATGAGCAAAACAACAATTTGGAAACATTTATTATGAAATTGTAATGGTGTAAACACTTACTCAAGCAATGCTTTTAAAGTTGTTTATTTTTTGCTTTGAATCTATACTTGTAGATTACCGCATTTTAGCCCAATACAAACTTCAGGTTGATTACAGGAATTGAAACAGGTCAATAACAGAAGATCACAACACATGAAGCATGGTTACCAGGCAAAATAAAGCAGCTTATATACAATGTATAATACAGATATTGAATTTAATATTTTTACTAAGGCTCAAGGTAATTTTGTTACTTGTCAAATTAGGATATAGTTTATACCCTAGGTAATAATACAAGTATTTTCTGAATCACCAGACTATGGCAATAATAATGTAAGTGCCTCTGACACAATGACCCTATCTAGGACAAGGTCCCTAGGAACATCACACAATACCTAATACCTAGACTTTGAATGGGTCTACAGAGGGTGAAATTATGAAACATAATGACAGATTTGGAAAATCAAAGCCTTCGTGGTTTAGAAAGCCCATCCAATGAGGACTAACAACAAAAAAGCAGTATAGGGCAGAACTGCAATGAAATTATACATAATATAGCTTTACCACTTTCCCCACTATTTCAAACAAGAAAGAAGGAGCCAAGAAACATTTTCTTCAAGCCTCTTAGTTTGGGATGATGCAGAACAGCTTCCTGGCAGGGAGGCGCGTTTGGATAATAAACAAATAATATTCTTTGGAATAATTTTATGACATGACTTGGTCAAGTAACCTACAAAGACTCAAATGTGGATCACAGAAAGAAAATTAAAGGACTGAGATGTCAGTGAGTATATAAATGATTAATTCCTATATTTCTGTGCTCTCTGCTTCGCACGGCCGATCCCAAGAAAATGAAAGATATTCAACAGCACTGACCTGATAATGAACTACAGCTGGAAATCAAAGCGTTTTTTTTTTTTTCAGCTTTAATAAGGAAATGTGGATTTTCTTAAGTCTCCCTTAAAATCCTTTAAAGCAGAAACATATACATGACAGCCAACCTGATATGCTTAGAAAATTACTCCACTTTAGCTAATGGACTTAGTTTTCATTGCGATGATTGAACATGTGCAAAGGGTTACATGGTACTATCAACAAAATCAGTGTAATCATCTATCCATTCATCCTCAGACAGCTTGGAGCCTGCCACAAGGGTAGACCCTGGACAGACCCCAGACAGCATGCCAGTCCATCGCAGGCCAATGCTACAGACGATTTAGAGGCACCAGTTACCCTGACTGCACATCTTTAGATTACAGAGGAAACCAGAGTCCCCCAATTAAACCAGCATGAAGAGAACATGCCAACTGACACAAAGAGCAGAGTCAGGATGGTAACCCCCAACCCTAGACGTATGTGGCATCGGGGTTACCCGCTGAGCCACTGCACCCCCTAACAAGCCACATAAAGGTGAGGCTTACATTTAAAAAAAGAAAAAATGCCTGTAAAATTAACAGAAAAGAACTGGAATGGTAGGTAACTTCAGGAACATTCTCGCTCCAAATAAAGATGCGTGAAAATACAAAATGTTGTTGTTGAGTGATAAGTTGCTTCATTTGTCTGCAGTGTTGTAAAAACAGTGAACAAATGGATGCATTAATGTTGGAATCTCCTCTGTATTATTGGGAAAAGTTTCCCATTTCGAAGTAAAGCATAGCCCTTTTATAAGATAATCTATTATAGACAGTGACTGTATCTAGGTCGTGTAAATAAGGTCAGGTGCAGTAACAAAGATATACTGTTTCACATTGCATATTAACTTACTTGAATACAAACACTATCATTCATGTACTGTAGTAATATGAATTAAAACAGACTCTTTGGTCACTCTATGCATTAAGGGGAAGGGACTCATAAATCAAAAATACCTGTACAGTATTCAAAAGTGATTGCATCTCCATTATCATAATTCATCATAATTTAGGAGAATGACTCAAATTATTTTAGGGCAATTACATAATACCTTCAGATTTGGACTTCAGTTTGTGCAACAAAAAAAGACAAAGTGACGGTCAGTCCTATATTGTTACTTGTAATCTGATAACAAACGAAGGCCACCCTACTGCCAACATCCTGCAAAGGACACACCCAAACAAGTATCAATGAAGCCCAGATGAGTAGCACTCAAGGAAACCAAAACATCAGCTCTGTTACGGTTTATTCATTAAAAAACATATATCCTTTTCAACAATGTATGTGCCATCTACCCAGATCTTTTATTACCATGTAACATTAACCTTTGGAAAAACAGAAAATAAATTATATCACTATTATCTACTAAACTGTCCCAGATAGGTCTGATTTGTATAAGATGTTTTTTCATTAGATTTAATGGCTAATGTTAGGGCTGATTTAAGATAGACACTGCAATTCAATGTCATTCATGCTGTTCAGTGTAATAGCTTAATTTATTGACCTAAAATATGCCTTCAATGCTATTTCAAGCCTGCCCCCCCCCCAGCATCCTAGGCATGTACCGTCAACAGGCTAATTCATGAACCACTGCAAATTTCACAGAGGGTTTCAAAAACATGTGATAATGATATGCAATATTTAGGAAGTTGACAGTTTTGCATTGCAATGTTGAACAATTAAATCTGACCTTGAGAATGCTTGTCTAAGTTTATCATATTGTACTGTTAGAATTCAGCATTTTCATTTACTTACAGAGCACTACATTGTATTTTTCAGTTGCTATCCCCAGTTAACAGCCTAATATCCTTCCCTATTCATTAGGTCAAAAACAAGCCTTTGCTAGAAGCACACAACAAGTGTGCGGAAATGAGATGGCCAAAGTGTGACAGTAGGAGCCGTAACAAAGGCAAAGTGTGAAGCGGGCAGGTATGGCAAAACGGCCTTACAGGAATTCTGTCAGCAGAAATCAGTTCTGGCAGGCTTTCAAACTACACTTTGAAATTTGTTTTTTAAAAAACACGAACCCATTTTTAAGCACCATTAAGCCAATAAGGGCGACGGTAAGACTGCATCCCGGAATGTCTGGTAGCCGACACCAGCGTGATGCAGGCAGGGTTTAAAAAAAACAGTTATTTTAGTGAGTAAATCACTTCACTCAATCAATGTAAACAGAAACAATCCAGTCAGCTTCAGCTACAAATTACAGATTTCTCCCATAAATGTATGTTTTTTTTCCTCCAAAGTTTTGCCTTAAAGTATTACACATAGGCTGTTTTCAGATTTCAGTCGTTTAATAATAACAGTAATAATAATAATTGTAATAATAATAATAATAATAGAAAAATGAATAAATTTATAATCCCCCTGAGGGTTTTACAGACTCAAACCGAAATATGTTACTGACTTAAACAAGGACATGATTTCATTCCTCAAACTGCTGTTACAAATGTTTCTTTATACAGAATGAAAGCACAATCAATCACTTTCAGTAGTTTGAACTAAATAATGTTACAACCTTGGGAAAACGCACAATGATTTTAAGACCAGTCAATATTGTATATTTCTCACGTCTCACATATTGCATTGTAAACTTTTAAAATAACATTAAGGAATAGTTTTGTACCCTTGACAAGTCTGTGCATATATATATATATAAAACTTCCATTCCAACAGCCCAGAAATAAACTAATAGCCTTGTCAGAATGAACTCTGTTAACGCAGAGATAAAACATACTTTTATAAGATTGCCAAGAAGGCTTATAAAACGTGTCCCCTTGTATTCCGCTCTCTACAAACAAAAAGGTCAGTGTCACCTCTTGTGCGATACCCTTTATGGCGATTCCCCACCCCACAATGCCATTTGTCTAGACGTTTTTTTTTTTCTTGTCTTTCACAATTAAAAAACAATATCAACATCAAATATGGCCATTGGCATCAACTTTAGTCCACTTAAGTATAAAGCTGCACAGTCCTCCATTATAACAGCCAGGTATTATCACTCACGGTGGTAACTGTTTATCTGCTGTGGGTTTGCTCTGTCATTAGACATCAGAATGTCTGAGCGCTTGGGGCAGCCAGCACCTTCTGCTACTCCCGTTACAGAGCAGGCTTACTGCATGTTGGCACAGCGCCAGGTCACCCCTTGAAGAGCAACACTGCCATCTATGGGTCGTTTTAATATTCCTTCCTGTGTGTTCTATCACACTATTGTAAAATCTTCAAATTAATAGTGGTTTTGCAAAATCATGATAGAGAATCATGAAGTAGATAAAAATGAACATTCTAAGAGTTTCTATGGTTCTTTTTTCATCATTAATTCTATGGCATGTTTAATCATACACTGCTATGATGCAACTGTTAAGTTAAAATTATTTCATAGTATTCATTATCATAATTGTTCCTCTAGATTAAGTTTTTTATGAAAAGCTGACCACACAGACATACGTACATGTTCTGGCAATACCGATTTAGGCGGCAAAAGGAAACATTAAAATGTAATAAACAGAAATGAATACGACTATCTACGACTGACACACACAAGCAGGTACACACATAGATATATCAATTTTCGAGCAGCTGTTTTAGGTTATATGAATTCCTGCAGGAAACAAATGTAAAAAGGCCAGAAAAAAATGTTTCCTTTACATGTCTTTTGTTGCTTTGGGTAACCGAATAGTTTTCCATTAAGTTTCTCATTCTTCTAATGACTTACATAGCCCATGCGGGGCTTCGTAACCAGCAACTGGCTTGTCTGTGTATTTACAACATGAGCTCAAAATTTAAACCATAACACAAAATAGCTAAACAATAATAATAAATGAAAACGTTTGGTCTTTCTAACAGCAAAACGTGTACATATTCATCCATTTTTAAAACAATGTACAGAAGCATATGAATCGCCTCACTATTATCAGGTTTTGGCTTATATGTATATGAACGGGGCTGTAACAGGCAGATCCTCGTAGAATCACAACGCAGAGCAAGCACTGGCACTTCAGTGTGGCTGCATGGAGTAACTGTATGCTGAGCTTATAGACCAGTAAATGTGCTCTTTTACCTGTTTGCTGTGCAGCGGCCCCTTTGTCTTGAATCCACCCTGGGAGCTGCATTCAGAGGCACTGAAGTGGTCTGAGCTAGTGGAGGATCGCTTGGAGAGGGTATCGCAGCCCCCAACGAAGGTGTTGTCCAGCGGGAGCTCCTGAACCACGAGGTGCTTCTTCACCGTCACGGGTGTGTCGGCTTTCAGGTGGAAGGCCGCAGGCGGCGAGGCCGACTTGTAGTGCCGGCCCAGGTCGGGGCTGCTGGGTTTAAAGGTGGACGTGGGTGTCGTGCGCCAGTCAAAGCGTCCCATCCCTTGCTCCTCCAGCTCTGCTGGAAGACTGATAGTGCCATTAATCGGTTTGCGCATCGGGTCATCGGGTTTGCTTTCTTCAATGGTGACGAAGTTCAGCAGGGAATTTTTGGGAGACTTTCTTTTCTTCCGCTTCTTTTTCTTGTTTTGCTTGTTTTCCTGATTGGGGGACATCCATTCGGCGCCCTGCTTTTTCCTCTGTGCCGCCTTGAATCTCGTCGCATGGCGACAGCGAAGCAAGACAGTGACGAATATGACCACGATTACGACCATAGCCCCCGTCATTATAGCAATCATAATCGTCAAGTAGTCTCCATTGGAGTAAGTCTCACTGCTGTCCCCTATGTTCTTATCCAAGGGTGTCTCCATGGTTCGGCGAATGAGGTCGTAAATATGCGTGGCGTTGCCCACAGTGTCATTCACATATAGAAAGACCAGAACCAGTGTGTGGAGTGACTTTGGGTAACCAAGATCGCTTATGTTAACCACCAGTCGATGGAGACCAATGTCAGCGACGGACGGCTTCTCCTCCAGGGTAATGTTTCCCGTTACGGGGTCGATCCTAAACAAACCATTGTTGTTGCCACTTACAATGGTGTATTTCAGCTCAGCATTCATGCCCGTGTCCCCATCCACCGCGAAGACCTCAGCCACAACTGACCCAGGGATAGAAGACAGGGGCACCAACTTGAACGAAGTATTTGATGGGGGATAAATAACAATGGGGGTGTTATCATTGACATCAATGACATTTATGGTTACCTTGGCAGCCGAGGAGCAAGGAGGCCTC
The DNA here is from genome assembly GCA_026781145.1 of Hippopotamyrus pictus. Taxonomy (NCBI): domain Eukaryota; kingdom Metazoa; phylum Chordata; class Actinopteri; order Osteoglossiformes; family Mormyridae; genus Hippopotamyrus; species Hippopotamyrus pictus. Next base: position 23,260,774 of record JAODLC010000038.1, on the reverse strand, counting down.
CCGCCATCCATTGCCCTGACATCAAAGGTGTAAGAACTCTGCTGCTCTCTGTCAAAGGACACATTGGACTTTATAACTCCAGAAAAGGGGTCTAAGATGAAGTTTTCATCGTCATTCAGTATGGAGAGCATGACGGCTGCATTCTCTCCAGCATCTGCGTCCGTCACCGTGATCACTCCCACCGTGCTGTACTTGGGCAGGTTCTCTGACACGAAGAACTGGAAGTGGTTATGGGTGAACTTGGGGCTGTTGTCGTTCTCGTCCTGCACAGTGACGATGACGGCGGCTTGGCTTTGAAGCGGGGGTGTCCCATTGTCTCTCGCCGTCACTGTAAACAGAAAGCGTTCCTGGTCCTCCCTGTTGAAAACCCGCGAAGCTGTCAAAATCCCCGTTTTTCGGTCAAGGTCGAAGAAGGAGGCATTGGGTCCGAGCTGGTAAACAATCTCCGCATTCTTTCCGCTGTCCTCATCCATTGCACTGATGGTGGTGAGGAACAAGCCCCTTTTATTGTTCTCCATGACTGCCAGCTCGATTACGGGCTGAGTGAAAATGGGGGGGTTGTCATTCTCATCCTCTAACCTCACTCGGACTAAAGCTGTCTGATTTAAGCTCGGCTTGCCAGAATCAGAAGCTACAATTTTAAAGTTATATTCTTTGGTGCTCTCATAATCAAGCAGTGAGGACGTCTCTAACAAATACTGGTTGTCATAGACTGCTTTAAGGTGGAAAGGGACATCCTTTTCAATAAAACAAATGACTTTTCCATTGACATCTGTGTCCTTATCTGACACTGAAATGAGAGCGATTTTGGTATTAATAGGGTCTTTCTCAGACAGGAAAACTGTGCCATTAATTGGACTGATAATATACCTCAGATCTATAGTTGGGGGATTATCATTAACATCCGTTACATTAATAATAACACTGGCTCTGGCTGGACTGGAGCTGCCGTCACTGGCCAGCACTACCATTTTGTGGATTCCAGTTTCCTCTCTGTCCAGTAGCCTTTGCACCGTTACGAGGCCTGTGGTGGAGTTCAATGTAAAAAGCCTTTTAGTGGCTGATGAAACCTGGGGTCCATAAACGTATCTGATCTCAGCATTGGGCCCGATATCTGCATCTGTGGCTTGCAGCTGCACCACAGAAGTGCCCACTGGGGAATTCTCCGGTATATGGACCTCCGTCTGACTCTCTTTAAAAACGGGCCGATTGTCGTTCACGTCCGTCACAGTGACCTGAAGGATGGCCGTGCTGGACTTGCGAGGACTTCCCCCATCTTCAACCTTGATCTTCATCACGTAGGTGTCCTTCTGCTCCCTGTCTAAGTTCTGCTGCACGATCAGCTGCGGCCACTTCTCCCCCTCCGGCGTCTCCACGATATCCAAGCCAAAGGCATTTTGCCCATTTATAAGCTCATAATGCTGCACGCTGTTGAAGCCGGTGTCCGGATCAGTGGCGGAAGGGATTGCAAACCGGCTGTTAATCAGCGTATTCTCCGGGATGGAAATGTTTATAACAGGAGACGGAAACATAGGAGCATTGTCATTTGTATCCTTCACAATTATTTTGATTTTAATCAGCCTAAAATAGTCATTTGGAAGGATGACCACCTCGATTTCAAAAGAACATTCATTTTCCTCATTGGATGGGCTGGGACAGAGCTTTTCTCTATCAATGCGGTTGGAAGTTGTAAAAATCTCTCCTGTACTGCTCAGAACTCTGAGCAAAGGGTTATCTCCAGCTTTAGAGACCAGCCTGTAAACCAGATTAGCACTCGCTCCCGTGACAGCATTCGTATGTGAAATGTTCAGATCCTTTGGTATGTTTCCAATGAGAGTATTCTCTTGCAATTCCTCTCTAATAGGGTAGATCAATTCTTGGGCAATAGCTGGATCTAGCCAACAGAATGTGACCATGGTGGCCAACAGGTAAAAATCCTTAGGGTCCATAGCAACTGCTTAATGGTCTTCCAGTTGTTATTTCAAACGTTTGTTGTCTGCTTTCATGCACAGCTGTGCTAGAAACCAAGATTCATCAAACCCTGAATTTGCAGGAGCCGCTGCCAGACCGCCCTATAAATAAACGATAATAGCAATGTTACTTATTACTTGTAAAGCAACCGCACTGTTGAAAACATGACGGAAAAATGCATAGCTCTATAAACTAATATCCATCAAATTGCACTTGATGTTTTAAATGTCATAATCATCAGAACATAGCGATTAATATAAAACAACACAAATGATCCAGTAACTGTTTTCCTCCATAATATATGCCGTTTTTTCGCATCATCCTCGGAAAATAGCCCCTTTAAGTCTGTTAGCCATTCCCCAAGGTAATGCCAAATCACCCCGAGTAACCATTCAAGTACTCAGCATCATCTTCCAAGATGCAATCCAATAAAATACAAAACTAGTCTCCAGGCGACGTTTCAAACACTTGATAAACTTAAGGAAAACAGCGCGTCGTTTGCAAAACAATATTAATAGTCATATTTCACTCAACAAAGAATCACACACTTGTACACTAACAAGAAAAAAATTAATAGATTTTGAAAAATTGATAGTTACAGTATAATGCGCATTTTCTTACCGCTTATAAAAAGATACTGTCAGCGAAGGTTTGGCTGAAGACAAGCTTCCCGTGGCCAGATATTGCAGCCGCACATGATTCCCCAAGATTATGGTTCCCGCAAGCAGCGACCGTAAGAAAAAAACAAAGCGAGTCCAAGTGCAGCGTGTCGAGCTGCTCGCTCATTGTCAGCGCGGCTCCACACCGACCCGGGGACGGAATACGCGGTGATCCATCGGAGAGAGAGAAGCGATGCTCAGGGGTGGCCAGGGAGTCTGTGTGTGTGTGTGTGTGTGTGTGTGTGGGAAGGGGGGGTGGATGAGGGTGCTGGGAT
>JAODLC010000038.1:23237323-23255505 GCA_026781145.1 Hippopotamyrus pictus | reverse complement strand
TGTGCCAGTTTCGTTGTAGCGCTTGATGGTTTTTGCGACTCCACTTGGGGACACAATTAAAGTTTTTGCAATTTTCCGGACTGACTGACCTTCATTTCTTAAAGTAATGATGGCCACTCGCTTTTCTTTAGTTAGCTGCTTGGTTCTTGCCATAATATGAATTTTAACAGTTGTCCAATTGGGCTGTTGGCTGTGTAGTAACCTGACTTCTGCACAACAGAACTGATGGTCCCAACCCCATTGATAAAGCTAGAAATTCCACTAATTAACCCTGATACGGCACACCTGTGAAGTGAAAACCATTTCAGGTGACTACCTCTTGAAGCTCATCGAGAGAATGCCAAGAGTATGCAAAGCAGTAATCAGAGCAATGGGTGGCTATTTTGAAGAAACTAGAATATAAAACATGTTTTCAGTTATTTCACCTTTTTTATAAGTACATAACTCCACTTGTGTTCATTCATAGTTTTGATGCCTTCAGTGAGAATCTACCAATGTAAATGGTCATGAAAATAAAGAAAACACATTGAATGAGAAGGTGTGTCCAAACTTTTGGCCTGTACTGTACATACATACTCTCTCTCTCTCTCTCTCATACATACACACACACACACACACACACAGAAAGAGAACAGTATTCATATCTTTGTAGGTATCCTCCATTGATTCCTATGTGCAAAATTCTAATCCCAACAATAACAACCTTAACCCCTACCCTAACCTTAACCATAAGTAACCAAACAAAATACATGACTTTTAGAATTTTTAGTTTTTTGATTGCAGTGACAGACTTTTATAAAGTTGAATTTCCCCTTGTGGGGACTGAAAAAATGGTCCCCACAATGTCAAAATAGAAGGTTTTTACAGTATCACATTGTGGGACATTTTGTCCCCACAATGTAATATATACATACCCCCCCCCCACACACACACACACACACACACAAATTCACACACACAGATACACAGACACAGCAGGATAAATCAATCAAAATGATATGACCACAGAGTATTCATCTTGATCTGACTTCTATTTTGAAATAACAAATAACTGTGAACAGCCAAGTGGCAAGTTATAGTCTTTTCCAGATAAGATATTCCAGGAAATGGATATTTCCTGATCGCTTGCTGAATTATTTGATCGTCATCCATCATTATAGAAACACAATGTCACTCTTCATAATGACAGTGTTATCAGCCAGACAAGTTGAACCTCTTGTCCTGACATATTCTAAACCAGCAGTACATTTCTTTTCACATTTGTTGTCGTTTTCTACAAGAATCCAATATCTTCTGCACACAATGTCCTTACCTGTCAATCAAAGCTAATTAAATAGTCTTCTTCTAAATCAAAGACACAAATGCCTCATCCAGCAATACCAAAGAATCCAGTGTTATTCTGGGGGCTTTCAGGCTACAGCAGGTACCAGCAGATGTAATATCCAGGAAAACATGGAATGAAATACTCCCATTTTGTTCAAACACATAATTATCATAATCAAACAGCTCCAGCAGGGTATCACACAAGCCTTACAGCATCTACAGCTACATTCATTTTAGGCAGTTATGGTCAGAGGCTGATGAATAGTAAGCAATTTAGTTTATTCTACTCATTGACATGGGTATACAATCAAAATTAACATACAATTTCAAGTCGCCATTGTTCCTTAACTAGTCCTACTTTATTGACTAAAACATTTCTAATAATACATTTTCCTAAATGAAGTCTTTGAAACTTTATTTTCAGTATTATTATAGAAGTCATCGGGATCCAGAAATAATTTAGAAATGTCACTTAGTGCTTCATAGACTCATCACCCAAAAAATGAATTAATTAAAAGATTGATTGATTAATTAATTAACAAAAGATTCCTTTTCTTAACGACCTTTTCAAGGGTGATATATAATCTCCATTTCCATTTATACATTTTTAGTTAAAGATACGTATGAATACGTGAGCAGTTTTTTTCTTTGTTGCAGAAAAGTTCAGTTAACATCTGAAGGCTGAAGAATCTTTCCACCATTTAGCTGAACACAAATAAGAGAACACAATAATCACTACATACCACAAAAATAAGCAAATATCATGTGAAAGCTAATGAAGACACTTTTTTCTTGGCTATTATAAGTATCACGAACAAATAATTCAAGAAAGACTGAATTAAAATTGTGTTGCAATAGAAGAAGTTAAACTCCTGTTTTGATACTGTATGTTTCTGCTGTATAATACTGTAATAGCAAGCAGTGACACTGTGACTCTTGCCCGATATCGCCAGGGCATGTGGAGTCACCTCCACTCAGGGCATGTGCAGTTCCTATGTTCTCTTCTGGGCATTTTGGTTTCCTTTCACAGCGCAAAGACATGCAGCTTGACTAAATGACATCTCTGAATCGCTGATAGTGTGCGTATGTACGTGCCCTGAATGGACTGGCATCCTGCCCAGGGTGTGCCCTTGCTTTGTGTGTTGTGCGGCCTGGGATAGACTCCAGGGCCCCCATGACCCTGCTCAGGAAAACGGCTGGGGGGGTGAAAGCATGGATAATCATAGTAGGGATACTGACTGTTTTAAGTAAATAACAGGTCTCCTTTGTCATAATAAAAAACAGATGCAAAAAATGCAAAGTTACAATTTCAGCTGCGGCTGTAATTCAGTACAGTGGAGAATTTTATATAGGTGGAAATCTCACTGGATGAGTTGAGCTTAAGTACCTTTGTGGAGGCTCCTGCGGCGTGGCCCTATCCAGGAACCTTCAGGTCACAAATTTCTGTCATTAGCTATAGTGCAGCCTGATACCCTGTTTAAAATCTACAGCCTGCAAAGATGTCAGATATGGCTGCTCACACCTCTGAATTGTTATTGAATTTAAGAGCATTAGCTATGACTAAGGTTTCTTATTGAACTGAAATAAGCCCTGAAATAGGCAGCCTTTGTATATTTATCTGATTTATTTTGATGGTAATTTTTGTTGTTTGTTTTTATTGTTGTGGGCACAGGAGGAGTTCTTACAGCAATAAACCAAATAATTCATCATTGTTAAAAACAACTTCACAATGAGTTTTTTTTTTTTTTTTTGCTGATTTCAATGTTTTGTTTATTTTTGCTTTCATCTGAAAGGCTCATTAATTTCCCTTAATTTTGCTAATTATTTTTGTCTTTTTATCTTGTCTGTATTTGTAGCAGGTGATTGTTGATATGAGCAGACAAAACACAGATAAAACAAAAAATGATTAAATGATCATTCATTTTCTAATCATGACAGCAACAAAGTAAATGAATACATTTTATCATGATGGCCTGGCACGATGAAATGTATACTGTAGAACTCTTAAGTCTTACGTATGCAGGTCAGGTAGATGTTAAATGTCTAATACAATAAAAATCTACAATAAAATAAGTTTTTTTAATGTTCTGGTTCTTAATAGAAGCTAATATTGGGTGATCAAATTATTACAACATGCGTAATTCATAATACTATTATGTTGATTGGCTTGACTACAATTTTTTTAGTAATTATTATACATTATCTTGCCATAACCAGAAAAAAATATATGCCTTTGCTGTAAGTTAATGACAGAATTGTTTTAATGGTTTGAAGTCATAATTATTATTATGATGTTTTATTTATCTACTTAGGCAATACTTTTGTCTGGAGCAGATTATAGTTATTAATTATTCAGAGGGATATTTTACAGGCGATGTACTTGTTCATGGAGGATAAGGCAATTGGCCTCTTCCACTGAAAACCACTTATGCCCCCCCAAGTTTGGTGCACTGGTCCTTCTTAGGGTGCTTTATCACGTAAAGGTTGTGTACAAGTCAGACCAGGCACAAACTGGCATTTCACATACACTGTATGTAGTACTTTGTGTTTCAATGGATCATTTACTTTTACTTATCACAAATAATGTTTGTATCAGACCTTGGGCTAAAGAATATGTGTGTGGAGGGACAAAAATATATTTTAAAGTTGCCAAATAGTCATCTAGCATGTTATTCAGTTTCTCCATTGGTCAGAAAAGTCTTATTTTGGATGAGGTGCCCTTTATGACATTAAGACACTTAAGAAGCAAGCGTTTCTGCTTCATGTAATTGGCTTGTATCTTGTTCAGTTAATTGTCGGCTAATGTATTTCATTCAGATAGACTGAACTAGATTCCAGACAATGGAACAGGCAGACAATGAAACAGGCAAACAATGAAACAGGCAGACAATGACCAGGCAGACCAAAAGCAGCTTCAGCTGTAGCAGGTTGGGCAGGACAAACATCCTGATTACTCTCGCCCATTATGGCTGCTGAATTTTTGCATGTATTTCCATAACGTCATATCCAGTGCAGGGTCACATTGAGCCTGGAGCCTGTCCCATATGGCATTGCGTTAGGATTGGCTGGGTGGAATGCTAGTCCATATATCCACACAGGTACAAAAACAGTATTACAGGAAATATAAACTGCATGCTTATGTACTCTGGGTGCATATTTGTGTTACAAAGGGAGGACAAACTGTACAGACTCCACACATCTGGTTTTTGGTCGAGGGGGCAGCAGTCTACCCAGGGATGCCCAGACCTCCCTCTCCCCAGCCACCTCCTCCGGCTCCTCCGTGGGAATACCAAGGTGTTCCCTGGCCAGCCGACAGACATAATCTCTTCAGTGTGTCCTGGGTCTGCCCCAGGGCCTCCCCCCCTGCTTGGATATGCCTGAAACACCTCCCCAGGGAGACATCCAGGAGGCAGCCCACGTAGATGGCCAAACCACCTCGGCTGACTCCTTTCCATGCGGAGGAGCACCAGCTCCACTTTGAGTGCCTCCCAAATGTCCGAGCTCCTCACCCCATCTCCACGGCTGAGCACAGAAACCCCGCAGAGGAAGCTCATTTCTGCCGCTTGTATCCGTGATCTCATTCTTTCGGTCACTATCCAAAACTCATGACCATAGGTGAGGGTAGGAATGTAGATCGACTGGTAAATTGAAAGCTTCGCCTTGCTTCTCAGCTCTCTGTTCACCATGATAGAACGGTACAGCATCTGCATTACTGCCAACGCTGCACCGATCCGCCTGTCCATCTCTCGTTCCTGTCTTTCCACATTTGTGAACGAGGCCCCGAGACACTTAAATCCCTCCGCTTGACGCAGTAGCTCATCCCCCACCAGGACAGGGCAATCCACCTTTTTCCAGTCAAGAACGATGAATTCAGATTTGCAGCTGCTGATCCTCAAATCGGCCGCTTCACACTGCCAGCTGCCCCAGTGCATGCTGGGAGTCACTGCTTGATGAAGGCAACAGGACCACATCATCTACAGAAAGCAAAGATGCTGAGGCACTGAACTGGGCCCCCTCCGCCCCTTGGGTGCACCTTGAAATTCTCTCCATACTGTGCCATGTAATTAATTTATCCCAATTAATTTTTATTACAATTAGACTTAATTATAATAAATAATGCAAGTGGACATTTCTGATATAGGATAGATTAGGTATGTGCTGTTCCAAAGATTTGATCATTTATAGAAAAGGGAAAGAAAAAAAATCATATAAAGGTCTCATGACAATAATCACCCTCCAAATTAAATTTCTCTCCCTATTTGAACCACGTTAAAGCAAATTTATTGGATACAGATATGGACATCTTAATTACAACCGTGATACTCAGCCAATGAATTAGGGGAAACGCATTTGCAGCAGGTTCATTTTGTTTTTGAAAGGAAAATGTCATCTTATAAAAGGGCCATGAGGTTTTTTTTTCCTTTGTCTCGTGACATTTTCATAATATCGCTGTTTCACATCTCTGTATTTACAATCTGCAGTGGGTAGATTAGAAGTGTTGTAACTGTGAAGTGTAGATAAAATATCATGACCAGTCTCCTGTGACAATGAGTGAGGGATTTTTGTGTTTCACGCATGCTGCCTTTGCTGGAATCGTGTTGCGAACTTCCATATATTCACCCATATCATTTACCGCTAGACGATATATATGATCACCGTAGATAATAGTACCTGGATTAATGGTAGGAAACAGGATAGAGGAATATGTCCCAGTAATGATGCTGTATAAAACTGTTTTTGTTGATATTTCAGAATATCATTTCTGCATTCTTGTATTTGTTTTAAATTTTAAATTTTAATTTCCATTATGCTTTATTTATTCTTCAGGACTATAATCTCTCTATAATCTATTACACACACATCTGCACAGAAACACTCAGTGAATTTTTTTGGCCTTTCCTTTTAAGCAAATGAATATGGAAAAAAATGCAAAAAAGAAATGCCTGCTGAAGGTTAGGTAGGGTAAACACACACCAGCAGATACGTGTGGCATCATGTCACCACATCTATGCCGATGTGAAGCTTGTAGACATACACAGCTGCTGTCCCCTCACCTCCTTCATTAAGCTCTTGCCGTTTCATTATGCACAGAAATTGACCTTCCAGGTCTCCTTCAACATATATCACTGGGGATGACATATCAGGCGTGATAAGATAATTACAGATAATTCCTTTTTAATGAATGGAAATATTACAATTACAAGTTCTTAGTCTAAGATTATGAAATATACATTTAAAAAAATATATTTTTAAGACATATAAAGCATCTTCAAGTTAATTGTTGGGTTATTTATGCTGTAATGTTATTTATGACTTGTTTAGGAATGAATGATGAAATTCCATTTTATTTAGCTTTCATTTTATAAATTTAATTAATTGATGAATTAATTAATGTCTCTAGTTCTATAAACATAATCAAGTAATTTTAGACTGCTTATTTTCTTCTTTATTGGTATTATCTATGCGTGTGTCAGCATAGTTCAGCTCAGTCCCTGGTGACAATTTGCACTGATTTTAGCATCAGCTGAGGGCCGGCCATTAAAAAGAGGTGGGGTGGCCTCACCTGCTTACAATGATAATAAGTCATTCCTAACCTCCGAATATCAAAGAACACAGAATATAGGAATGTAGTTTTCGTGTGTCTGTATTCAATGTCATGATGGCTGCTATAGCAGAATTACCCTTAAAAGAATGCTAAACATAAAAAAATGCATAAATAGTTACTTACATATGTTATTCCCAGTGATAAAGTTAGGAAACACTCATCAGAGGGCAAAAAAGTATTCATTTACAGAAATATTGATTTTGTGTGTGTGTGTGTGTGTTATGGATGATACCATGGTACTGCAGCCTTTGGTTTTCCGCAGAAATGACTGAGTTTATATAAGGCTAAGAGTTTGAAAAAGAAGTAAAATCATTAGTCAATAGTTAAAAAAAACATGCTATCTACAGAACACTCCTTGAAATGTTTTTAAGCTGCGAATGTATTTTCCCCCTATATTATATTTCAGACTTTCATATTTCAGTGGTACTGTAGCATGTCAGTAGATTAGTGGATTGCTTGGTTATTCAGAGCTTGACTCGGGCCTTTTTCTCCGTGGAAAATGTGCAGCAAATCCCTCTTTGTTTTTTATAAAACCAGCCATATGCTTTCTGAAAACCCTCTCCATGTCATACGAAGCTACCATCACAGACTCATTCCCACCGAGGTCCCAATGCTACCTATCTGCTTTTTACAAAGGGATGCAAAACAGTGCTCTCTCCTTTCATTTAATCTGACCTGTCTCACTTCTCTTTGTAACTGCAGTGGACAAACCTAAATAATTAATATTACTCTTCCAGCTTTTCTTGAATAGGCAGTTGTTGTGAATTCATGCAGGCCCAAAGAGACAGGAAGACCACTGAAGCATCTTTGCTTTGAAATTTCTGAAAGATTCATTGCCAAATAGCAGGAAGTATCATTGAAACGTTTGAAAAACACGTCTGTGTGGCAGCATTAGAAGGCGGCATGGAGGGCAGCCATTAAAGTTACTGCTTCACTTTACAGTCCTTGGGTTTTCTCAGCAGATACTAAGTGCAGTGAGATCTCCATTTCCTGCCTGGTGTGGCAAGTTCACAGAAACACTTTGAGCAAACCTTCTGAAAACGCTGTCTGTTGATATATCACTCCGACAGTGTTCAATCCAGGAACCTGCAGGCATTAGATGAGAACTAATTATGGTGAGAACTAACTAAGATTAGAACTAAGGTGAGAACTAACTATGGTGAGAACTAACTAAGGTGAGAACTAACTTTCATGCAATATCATGCAAATCTTTGTGTTCTGCTTTTTTTAGCACTGAATCAGCTGCTGATAAATTATTTACTGGCTTATTATCATGGGTACTGTTAAAATCTTTTACATAATATACTGTAGAATTTTGTGATTGAAGTGAAACTGGTGAGACAATGATCATATGCGTCATAGATACACAAAGCAATTATTGTTGCTTTCCTTACTCATTTCTACTGAACACCATAGGATCTTTCATTCATTGTATGTTTCAACAAACAGGTTAAGGAGACAGTGGGGTGATGATGAACTGGTGAAACTGGGTTTGATGCTGTGGGAACTGACAGCATGGTATTCCCCGGACAGCCCTGTTATTCGGCCTGGCTGTCTAAGCTGTACTCATCCTGCACTCACCGGCTTGTATGATTTCTAGAATGACCAGATAGATCAACTAGATGTATTTTTTCCATTTGAATGCTGAGAGTCCTTGATGTTATTTGTAGGTCTGTGATGACTGTCCCACCAGCAACACAGCCATCAAACCAGCCAGTCCATTGTCATTCATTTACGTTTTTTTTTGGTTATGTTTAATTTGCAGTATTTCATTAATTACAACATTACTCCATTTGTTTGTTAACATTTACTTAACGGACCTGTGCTAAAACCGTATGCATATTCCCCAGCGGCTGGGGAATTCAATAAGGCAATGGTCAGTACAGCAAGTGAAAGTGAATTTGACATTATTAAGGGTAATTAACAGTGGCGAATATGTTGCACATGGGTGTGGTAGACCATTATGCCTGATCACTTACCATACAGAATCACTGCATTTTATTTGCCATGTGATTATCAAACTGTCAGAGAAAAGTAGGTTTATACAGGATTTTGACAGTCAAGCATAGTACAAAATGTTACATGGTAATCTTGGCATCGCTATAGACAGATTATTACATTCATGTCCATTTTAAATTAGGTACATAAGGTACAAAATTCACATCAGAATATCACTACCTATGTATTGCAAAGCAATGTTTATCTTCCTTCTCCATAAATAATGGGGAAATGGAAGTCAGAACAAATAAATGCAAGAAATAAAATTTAATACAAGATTAAATTACTATAAGATTAATTTAATACAGATTGAACAACAATGAAAACAGAATCATGGTCATCATCGTTGTCATCATCTTCCTCATCGTTTCCGTGCTGCTCTTCGTGATGAGGGTCACAATGGCAGTTAGTCAGTTAAGTCAGACAAGGTCTCCTTTTCCATAAGCACAGACTCAGGCTTGTTCTGGAGGATCCCTGTATGTACTATAGGGACTGTTTCCATTGTGTCATATGTCTTTCAGGGGGCTTCCCTGCAGTGGGACATGCCTAGGACAGCTAACATGGAAGCAAAAGAAAAAGTGTGTGAACCCTTTGGAACTACCTGGTTTTGTGCCTTAATTTGTCATAATATGTAATCTGATATTCATGTGAGTTACAATAATGAACAAAGACAATCTGTCTGAAGTAATAATACACAAATCATTGTACCATTTTTGTACATATCAAATGCATCATTCAAACATTCAGAGCGTAGGTTGGAAAAAGCAAGTGAACCTGTGAGTTTAATATCTGGTTGAACCTCCTTTGGCAGCAATAACCTCAGACAAGCGCTTCCATTAGCTGTGGATCAGGTTGAGTTTTGTATCATTCCTCCTTAAAGAACTGCTTCAGCTCAGCCATATTCTTAGGATGTCTGGGGTAAATGGCTCCCATGACATCATTCCACAGCATCCTGTTTGGAATAAGGTCTGGGCTCTGACTAGGCCACTCCTAAAGGCAGATTTTCTTTTTTGAAGCCACTCTGTAGTAGATCTACATTGACGTTTGGGGTCATTGTCCTGCTGCATCACCCAACATCCACTGAGGATAGCGGGCAGCCACCCTAAAATTATCCTGCAGGATATCTAGATAATCTTGATTATTAATTTTCCTCTTGATGATGGTAGGCTGTCCAGACCCCGAGGCACTGCTGAGTTTCACTGTTGGGATGATGTTTTCATCCTTATATTTGGTGCCCTTTTTACTCCGCATGTACCGCTGCATGCTCTCCTCAAATAATTCAACCTTAGTTTCATCAGTCCACAGACCATTCTCCCAGTATCAGTGCGGAGTGTGAAGCTGGTCTTTGGCAAACTCCAACAATACAGCAAGGTTACTTTTTGGGGAGCCGTGGCAATCTGCCATTGTCATTGTCAGCACCTGTTTTGCCTCTGTCTTTCGTGCCCTTCCCTGTTTGGCCAGCAGGTGTCGCGGGCCATCTTGTCTTTCCTAGTCCCTTAAATGAATTATTAGTTTCACCTGTTGCCTGTTTTCCCTACCCAAGTTAATTAGTCTCACCTGCTCTGTCTTAGTCTTGCTAGTCTTAGTATTTAAGTTCCTGCCTCTGTTCATCTCCCTGTGGGTTCATTGAATGTTAGTTGTTCATGTTTAGTCAAGCTTGTTGTATTTTGCCTGCATGTCTTATCCTCGCTGGTTTTTTTGCCCTAATCTGTTATTTAGTTACTGTTATTCCCCTTTTGCTTTTGACCCCTCGTGGTCTGCTTTTGTTTTACTGCTGTCCCTAGTGTTTCTCCCTTTTTAAGAAACCCCAGTGTCATCCACATTTCTGTTCCTGCCTGTACCATGCCCCGGTCACGCTCCAAAACCCCCTGCAACCATGACAGTCATGGATCTATCATGGTTACCTGTTCAGTGTTTTGCATTTGGCAGACTCATGAACAGAGATGTTAACCACTTCCACTTCCAACCCTTTTGCACATAAAACAACTTGTGTGTTTGGTTATATTTGTTGAGCTCTGTTGAAAATCTGCATTTTAAATTACCTACCACTTTAGAAAAAAACAGCTCATTTTATGTTCACTCCCTTTCTGTAGCTAGCCAGAACCGTTAATCTGCATGCATGGATCCACTGAAGGGAAGGGATGATAACAGAAAAAGAATGTTTGTTGAGTGTGGTGGCAGGGTTTGTTGCTGACACTCCTTTCTGATTTGTTGAGCATCTCGATGGTACAGTATCAGCTGGAAAGAACGCCAGGCTGCAGCACATTAAAGATAAACTCGCTTGACATTAGGACGCATGAAATTGCCAAACAGATTAATTTATGTATGAAGCAAAGGTGTCGGAATGCTGTTCTGGATCGTTCCAGTCCCCTTTAACCCCTGTCTGTAATCCACACCTGTAACCTACATAATTTCATTGACTGGACTCCAGGTCCAACTCCTGACTCCATTTAGCTTTTGCTGAAGTCATTAGCCCAGGGATTGACATACTTTTCCCAACCTGCATTATGAATATTTCAATTATGTGTTCAATACATACAAGAACAACACAATAATTTGTATGTTATCAGATAAAACGGACGAGATGCCCAAAACAACTCAGTCGGCTCCTTTCAATCTGAAAGTCCTTACGGACCCTAACCCCTGGATTTGTCACACAAAGTTAACAATTTGACCGCTTGCACTTCCAGTCTTGTTCCTTTAGTCATTACCTACAAATCATGACCATGGGCAGATTGACTGGTAAACTCCACTTTACCACCAGAGACCACCTCAGTGCCTACAAAACTGCAGTCACCAAATGGAGCCACCTGTAAATCTTACACTCACTCTTACCATCACCCATGAAGACCACGACGTCACAAACTGTTTCACTAAGGGAACACTCTCCCCCTCCATCTGAAAGCAGCAGTCGACTCCCTGACAGAGTACCATGACTTCAGATTTGAAGGCAGTAATTCTGACACTCAGCATCAAATCACTCAATTGCATGCTGGTCGAATGAGGCTAAAAGTGCAACACCGTCTAAAAATAGCAGGGATGCCATTTTGGCCCCCCCATATCAGGCGTCCTTCCGACTTGTGCCTTGAAAATCAGAAATGGGAGTGGAGATGAGATACACCTCTGTGGGAGGCTAACATCCACCCTTAACAGCTTTGCGCTAAGGATGCTGACACAACTCTTACTGCATGGATATAGAGAGCGTACAGTGTGCATAAGCAGCCTGGTGCCCCACATTCCTGCAGCACCTCCCACGATATGTGCCAGGGCATGAGGTCATATGCCAAGCGCACAAAGCACATATAGACTATATTAACGTGCTGCCATCCCGCTGAATGTCATTCCCTATACAGTAAATGGAGCCCATCCTTGGTTGCCCTTAATAACCTGTGCCCTAGGGTGCTGTGGCAACATGGACGCTGGCGAAAATGGTGCTTGTTAAGGAAAACCCATGGCTTGCACAGGTGTCTAATAACAACTCAGCACTTGGATTTAGATCTAGGCAGCTGTTCTTTCCAAAAATGTCCATCCAGGTATCTCCATCATTCGACTCATGTGCGTGAAAGTCTCCCAGTAGAACCACACAGTGCATAGAATGACTCTTCTGAGAACCTTACTTGCTTTCTGCAAAACAGCAGGGTACTCTGCACCACTCTTCTGTGCAAACACACAGACAGCACCGTTTTCCTCTTTGCAACTCATAACTGCATGGAGGTAACCTTCTCGTCCACTGGGAAAAACCCAGCTGACTATGATGATCCTAAGCGATTCCAGTCCTAGCTGATATGGAGCCCTATGCAAGCATCGGGGGCCGCCTATGTCGCCTATTGGATTGACCAACCCAGGTCTAAG
Source organism: Hippopotamyrus pictus (assembly GCA_026781145.1). Classification (NCBI taxonomy): domain Eukaryota; kingdom Metazoa; phylum Chordata; class Actinopteri; order Osteoglossiformes; family Mormyridae; genus Hippopotamyrus; species Hippopotamyrus pictus. Next base: position 23,242,727 of record JAODLC010000038.1, on the reverse strand, counting down.
GATAGGTCTAAGGATAGGTTTATCCTATTCCCAAGGATAGGTCTAAGGATAGGTTTATCCTATTCCCAAGGATAGGTCTAAGGATAGGTTAATTCTATCCCCCAGGATAGGTCTAAGGATAGGTTCCTACTACTACTTTCCTACTACTGGGTTTATTCCCTCAGCCTATGTATATTTTCATTTTATTGTTTTCTCTTCAATGTTTACTGGTATTAGCTTCCAAGCTGTTGAAATAATGCAACAGGCCGGCCTGACATTGTGTAACATATTCTACCCTAATGTAAGACAGAGGCCCTTTCAAGAATCTAGAACCAAAAAATGGGTTAAAGGGCCGTTGAAGGTTATTAATGTCGGCTCCTTCTGACTATGTCACATCCGAGTGGACAGCGGCGCCTCTACACTGCATGTCCAACACAAACACACCAATAAAAGCCATAAGACCGTCATAGCAGGAAAGCACATCTGTAAACGGCCTGGAGTCTCCTTCGCTGTCAGAGTTTTCACTCTCATCGTGTCGCCTAAATGCCAGCTCCTGTCGACCCAGGAATTAAACATCAATCAACGTTTTTCAGAATCTTTTGGCTGGGAAGGTTTAAAAACGCACCATAATCCACAACGACCCATTCAACTACTAAATAGAAGGTTATGAGAAATGCAGTCAAGTCTAACAGCTTAGTGAGCCAGAAAATGTTCCGCTGAACTGAACTTCCATTTATCATCCTACGGATGGTGCTGTTTTGCACAATACGTCGTCAGACATTTTTTGAACAGCTGCATTTATTTGCTTCCACATGGAAATGCTCATTGTGTGATACACTGGTATTAAATTATATTTTCTGATATGAATATTACTGTTGCTATTCTTTTTTCCTTTTCTTTTTTTGGGTGAAGCTCTGCTTCACCTGTTGTCTTACGGAATCCACCACTGCAGGAAAAGCTGCTTCTTCCTCAAATGGCCACTTTCTCAGTCTGCATGACAAACTGGTAACCTAATAAGCAGATAAAACACAGTTTGTTCGTTCAATTTGTTGTTTTTAGTGTGGGCTCTTGTTAAAAAGATTTAAAGGAAGAAATTAGCACATTTTCCAGGTATTATCCATGACCCAGTACTAACCCTACTTGTTACTCTAACCCCACAACCAAAAAGTACCACCCACTCAAATGAGATTTTCAGAATAAACAACGTAGCACTATTATATAACCCGTAATGACTTGTATTATATTAAACCTAGATTACATTGTGTATAAGTTTAAATATTTAGTAATGCTTTACATTAACTGTACCTTCATAGAGCTTTTATATTGCATTCATACAACGTTCAGTGCACCTTCATAGTATATTCAATAACTATTCATAAAACATTCATAAACATCATGTATGTATACCTGTATACATCCTAACATTCCTTAACAGCTGTAATATACATTAATAACAAACATTATATTATAATAACAAACATTATAATTCTTAGAATGTAAATGTTAGAAATCAGGCTTATGAATGTTAGAGATTCATGTAAATTATTATTATGAAGGCATTATGAAGGTGCACTGAATGTTCTATGAATGTAAAATGAATGCATTATGATGGTGCATTTAATGTCAAGTGTTACCAAATATTCAATTAAATACATTTATTATTTTTATTACAAAGTTGGAGAATATATGAAGCAGTTAAATGGCCATTATGACATACTTTCCCAAGATTCTGCTGTCCTGAAGAAATGTGAAAAACAGATTAATTGCTCAGCTTAGCTTGGCACAGGTTGGCACAAAATGTTGGACTGGATTACTAAACCCCCTTGCAGGGAATATGTGATCCCACTCCTATATGGCAGAAAACATGGCATCGCTATTCGGAAGATAGTGCTTAAGTCAGCACCTGAGCTAAAGCAGATGTGCAAATGTTCACATCAGAGAATCACACAAGCCAGAAACTGAAAGCTTGGGCAGAACAAACGCAAAAGTCAGACATTGGCAGGGAATGGAGAGTCGATGAATGCTGTCAGTTCGGTGACCTCTTACAAGAAGGGAGTTGTCATCACTCTCTGACTGTGTGCCACTCTGTGATGCACTGACATTAACAGTAAGGCATAAGCATTTTGGACGCACTGGAAGCGCACAGAGGTGACCTACGCGTTGAGGAAGCCAGCTGGGAGAGCCGAAAGAAAAAAAACGACAAAAAACAAAGACTTGTCTTGATTGAAAGCGAGGTCACCTCCTTTGAGGGATTTATTTAGAGCACATTCAAGGGCCTCCAAAACAACTGCCAGGTCCCAAACTTTTAAGGTAAAGGTTGCTATGGATGAAATCACTCTGCCCTTCAGAAACCAGTCAATTACGATGCATTGCTGTGGAAGTATTGCAGACCCTGAGGGTCAAAGGAGAGCATTTCCTCTCCAGAAACAACTATTAAAAATTGCACTATGATGCAGATATGGCCATGCTCTTAAAAAGCCAGGTTTCTGCAACTCCGCACAGTATGAATTATTTCCAACTGAATCTTGTGTTGTTTGAGGTGAGAAAAACACAGCTGCTTAACAGAGAACAGTAACAGGTTATGTGCAGTAGGGACCTCTGCTACAGAAGGCCATCTAGGAGGTGGTGATGGTCAACACAGTACAGTTAATGGCTTTATCCTGGGGGCAGCTTGGTGGCACAGTGGTTAGCACTGTTGCCTCACACTTCTGGGATTTCAAGTCTCTGCCAAGGATCTATGTGTGTGGAGTTTGCATGTTCTCCGCATGTCGTCATGGGATTTCCTCCAGTTTCCCCCCACAGTTCAAAACATGCTGAGGCTGACTGGAGTTAACAAATTGCCTGTAGGTGTACCTGTGTGAGTGACTGGTGGGTGAATGTCCCCTGTGATGGGTTGGCGCCTCATCCTGGGTTATTCCCTGCTCTGCACCCATAGCCTCCAGGATAGGCTGTGGACTCCCCGTGAAAATGGATGGATGGATGGATGGATGGATGGATGGGTTTAATCCTAAAGCCAATAGATTACTCAAGGAACAAAGAATAAACAGCAACACAAGGACAGTGTACACAGGGACAGTCAAGGTGAACAGGAAAAGTCATAATCTGATATTGCAGGCGAAGGCAGGCCAGACTTCACATAAAGCGTTACTTCTTTGTTAGTTCAGTGGCTTTGATGTACACTGGGGACAAATAATCCATTAGCACTCATTTCATAATATCTTTAACGATTACATATGCAAAATTATCACAATGATTGTAAATAAAATGCACTACATACATAGTTTATACAGCAAAAAATGAGACCATTTCTCAAAAGCAAGGTACGTACAGTGCTCCTGCAACAGCACAAGCAGAATCACAACTGTAAGGAGCAATTTATAAAATGTTAAAGAATATTAAAATATTGATAAGATTTAAGCTAGAAATGATCTAAGACTGTGCCTGTTACATGACTAATGAATTGTATTTCTTTAGCGAAAAGCCTGACGATTGCTAAAGAAAGCAGGAATTTCTTACATATCTGTCTCTTCCCTGCCTTCACTGAGAATGTTAAGTGTGACTGTTCTCTCTTTAGAACATTCACTCTCTCTCTTTTCTAAGCATGAGAACATCACTAATTGTGCCAAAGCTGATATAGTAAAGAAATTTGACACCTTTCATATTTAAATCTAATAAGTAATTCACGTTGGTATAATGGCCTCTTTAAATATAGGGATATAATCCAGACCTGTCAAGCTAAACTGAGTATATCACTTAACTATTTAAGCCCAAACTCACGGGTATGCTAAGGTTTCAATCTAAAGTTCAGAGATGAAAGAAGTTAAACCTAAAGATCATTTTTTTGTGTGATGTCACTGCACTGGATGTAAATCATATGTCTTTATGTTTATTGGGTGACCCACCGAATTTGCATCAAGACACAAAAGCGGCATTTGGGCATTTCGTGATAACCACTTGTCTTTAGACTCTGGGAAGATAACCTTGTAAACCATGTATGAATGTGAGGAGAGCACAAGAGCTTCCCAGGTTAAATATTGCAGTGAGTTGGAACCATGTTCAAACATTCCAATCCTTGAGGCAGATTCTTCAATCTTACCTGCCTCTGTTTTTCTGTTATCAGGTACTATTTATTTATAAGTGACACAAATGGCTTAAAATCTACCTCCATCCATCCATCCATCCATCCATCCATCCATCCATCCATCCATCATCTTCCGCTTAACCGAGGTCGGGTTGCGGGGGCGGCAGTCTCAGCAGGGAAACCCCGACTTCCCTCTCCCTGGCCACTTCATCCAGCTCCTCTGGGGGAATCCCGAGGCATTCCCAGGCCAGCCGAGAGACATAGTCCCTCCAGCGTGTCCTGGGTCTTCCCCGGGGCCCTCTCCCGGTGGGACATGCCCAGAACACCTCAACAGGGAGGGGGCCAGGAGACATCCTGACCAGATGCCCGAGCCACCTCATCTGGCTCCTCTCGATGCGGAGGAGCAGCAGCTCTACTCAGTCTCTCCCGAATGACCGAGCTCCTCACCCTATCTCTAAGGGAGAACCCAGCTATCCTGTGGAGGAAACTCATTTTGGCCGCTTGTACTCGCGACCTCGTTCTTTCAGTAACTACCCACAGCTTGTGACCATAGGTGAGGGTAGGACCATAGATCGACTGGTAAATCGAGAGCTTTTCCTTTTGGCTCAGCTCTTCCTTCATCATGACAGACCGATGCAATGCCCCCATCACTGCTGACGTCGCACCGATCTGCCTGCCGATCTCCCGCTCCATCCTTCCCTCACTCGTGAACAAGACCCTAAGATACTTAAACTCCTCCACTTGGGGGAGGACCCCATCCCCGACCCGGAGAGAGCACTCCACGTTTTTCTGGCTGAGGACCATGGTTTCGGTTTTGAAGGTGCTGATTTTCATCCCAGCCGCTTCACACTCAGCTGCGAACTGTCCCAGTGAGAGCCAAAGGTCACAGTCCAATGAAGCCAACAGAACCACATCATCTGCAAAAAGCAGAAACCTAATCCTGAGGTCACCAAACCGGACACCCTCAACGCCCTGGCTGCACCTTGAAATTCTGTCCATAAAAGCTATGAACAGAATTGGTGACCAAGGGCAGCCCTGATGGAGTCCAACCCTCACCGGAAACAAGTTTGACTTATTGCCGACCATGGGGACCAAGCTCTGACATCGGTCATACAGGGACCGAACAGCCCTTATAAGGAAGCCCGGCACCCCATACTCCCAGATCACTCCCCACAAGACCCCCCGAGGGACACGGTCAAATGCATTCTCCAAGTCCACAAAGCACATGTAGACTAGTTGGGCAAACTCCCATGAACCCTCCAAGACCCTGCTGAGAGTATAGAGCTGGTCCACTGTTCCACGGCCAGGGCAAAAACCACACTGCTCCTCCTGAATCCGAGGTTC
>JAODLC010000038.1:23170991-23182682 GCA_026781145.1 Hippopotamyrus pictus | reverse complement strand
GAGCTATTAGTTAAGTTCTCCCCAAACGAGCTTGATGGGCCGAATGGCCTCCTCTCATTTGTAAATTTCTTATGTTCATGTTACAGTCATGATGCATAATACACATGGCTATAATGTTCTGTGCCTATTGATAAATATTTATAGCCATGTTTATAATGCTTATGAATGCAATATTATTTGATATGAATAGTGGTGGTGGACATTATATTTAAATCATTTATATTCTCAGAGCAGGTAGAATTTCCATCAAGTGACTAAATGACCTGATTTTTGATGTATGTACGATTTAAAAAAAATAGCTGTAAGTGTTCTAGAAAGATCAAAATAATTGTCTTGCTCCACTTTAAAAATTAAATAACAGTGTATATCATACTGATTAAGAATATATATATATATATATATATAACAGATTTTATATATTATATATACAAATAAATATATTCATAATAATGCTATGCAATAATCTAAAGTAATCAACTCTTCCGCTAACTTGGGAAATATATTCATGTATGTGTTCATCAGTAATGGACTTCATGGATTTGAGTGTTTGAGTTAATTTTACCGACTTCTTCCAGCTGTTCAAAATCTACAGCCAAGAACGTTCCTTTGTTTGATTTCCTGTAATATTTTTATATATTTTGGTTAGATTTGAGAGACTAAGGAGAAGAACATAGTGGTTGGTTTTGGCATTAAATAAATCTATTGTGATTAAAATCTTCAATGAATGGTACCTTCAAAAACAATAGAACTGCTCAATAAAAAATGCATTGTAGTTTATCTTATAAGAAAACAATGAAATGTAAAGCATGCTTGAGTCCTAGAAAAGCGATTTCTGCCAACCACCTTGAGCACAGGAGGTGCCAATCACCTTCAGTTCCTGGATCTGACATGCATTTGCTGCCTTATTCAAACATAACCTTGACAAAGTGAGAATGATGACGGCAGTGAGTTCTCCTGATAGACTCTTCTTGGCCAAACACTTTTCAAATGGGGCAGGATAACTGGCAGTCCTGCATGCTGCCAAAGCTATACAACATTGTATTGAGAGTGACAGAGACACATTGGCTCCAGTCACACAGCTCTGCAGTTTTCTAGCCAATGTCGAGATGCTAAGAGGTAAGCTAATATTATGGATCTTCGATAATAGTGTTGGATTAAAGTGAAATGTATCCTACACATATTCAGTTCACCTTACATATATTTAATGTATCATTTCCAACAATGGGGAAAAAAGGATTTGTGGGTGGAAATGGATATGACAAAACTGGAAAAACAAAATGAAAAATAAAAAGGAAAAGAAACAGGCCCTGGGATTGACTCAGAATTGGTGAAATATCACTTTTATATTATTACTGATATATCATATTATTATTATTATTATTATTATTATTATTATTATTATTATTATTATTATTATTATTATTGTTGTTGTTGTTGCTGCTGTTTTGTTGTTGATTTATGCATTGTAATTTTTTGTGAAGCTAGACTTTAACTAATGAGTTCAGTTACAGACTGCCGAACATTGAAGATAGCAGCACACAATTACCACAATGGTCCAGGAGAACACAGGGCAGCAGGCTTCAGTAATGGACCACTGAGCACACAGGTGCATCGTAATGCTTCAGTCCCACCCCCCACCGTCGCGCCACCCCTCTCTCACCCAGATATTTTACTAATCACTGACAAGCGGTGTTAACTTGTAGGGCACACCACATTGTCTACCATATGGTGGGAAGTAAAAACTGTTCAAAACTCCCCACAGGGTTGAGCCGGGGCCATGACCGTAAGTCAGCCACGTTATCTTTAGGGAGGAAAATGGCCACGAAGGCCTGCAAAAGAAACACCAAACTTGAAGGCCTGCAGAAGAAACACCAAAGTTGAAAGCCTGCAAAAGCAAACGTGAACTTCAAGGCTACGTTGGTCTTAAATAGTGTGACATCTCAAATCCTGCACCCCCTATTTGAAAATGACATTTCCCAGACCTTCCCGAAATAAAATGCGTAAAACACCCAAACCACTTATAGAAACAAACATGCCCAAACATGTCCTCGTTTAAACCCTGACAGTCACAAGATGCTAACCAAACATAAACCAATTTCAGAAAGTTTTACTTACATGGATAAACAAAGTCCAACTGTAAACAAAGTCACACTCACAGACATGGTTGGTAATGTGAGTTTCCCTTGACATTATAAGCATTTTATGGACTTGTACCCCCCCCCCACCACTGAGTGCCATAACATCCATGGTGACAGTGCAGCATAGCTTTAACATCAGGTGGAGCTTGTGATAAACCATTGGACTCGTCTTTTTCCAGACTATTTATTTCCTCATGTTTCAAAGAGCAGCAGGTAATTCGGTGGGTTGGCCATCAGAAGAGAGGCTTGGTACTCGCCGTAGTATGACGTGAGTATGGGCAGCCTTGCCATTCAGAGGAAATTGAATGGATTTTCCCATTTGTGGGCTCTTTCTGCTCAGTAGGCTGAGAACGACACATTGCATGCTGTGAATTGTGTGTAGATGCACATGCTGAAATCAACGGGTCAAAGCTGGTGAGGTGACATCGGCATGTTTACAGGGGAAGTCATGCCGCCAGTTTTATTGGGGGGGGGGGCAGAGTGTTCAGTATTACATCATCTACCTCTATTGCTGTTTATTCAGGGTTATCTTAGGATTTCCATGCTAAGATGCACAGGCTACAGACAGTGTCCTGGCCACCCAAAATCCTGTCGGTGGTTAGTGGTTTTTCCCTCCTCAGGCCGCTCTCAGTAGGTACTCACCCCGACTGACCGTCAGCGCCTGGTGGTTTTTCCCTCCTCAGGCCGCTCTCAATAGGTACTCACCCTGACCTACTGTCAGCATCTCACAGGCCTTGTTTTCCAGAGATGCTCTGACTAGGTCATCTGATTATAATGATTTGGTTCTTGTCAAAGTCACTCAGATATATATCCCTGCTCATCTCCTGCATTCAACATGTTGATTACACCTGCTAAATGTTAGCTTATTGTCTAATATATTCTGGACCATAAGACGCACTATTTTTTACTAGATAATCAACACTATTTCCTTCATGTGGGGGTGGTGATAAAGTTTTGGCTCATTGGGGCATATGTATGTGTGTGTGTGTGTGTGTGTGTGTCTCCATCCGTCCAGGTATACCTTACCTTGTGGGGTCCCCATAATGTGATGAATATCTGTTTTTTTTTTACCTTATGGGGACCAGTTTCTGTTACCAGTTTATATATATATAAGAGAGTGCAGGCACTTAACCCCAGTAAACATTACAATGTGGTGAGAGTTCCACACCTATCTGCCATTAGTTTTCAGGCAGCCAGCTCTTGGCAGACGGCGTGGGACAGAGGTGGGCTTGACCAAGTGCAGAGGGCTCTATCCTTGAAGCAGCCTCGATCAAGGAGCATAATCTACTTCCGCCAGGCAGCAAGACGGCCACCTTCGGGTTCAAGGTCACTGAGGCTGAGGTGAATCGCACAGTGCCAAGTGCTTCAGCAGTCACAGTGGGCAGGAGTGGAAATAAACCTGAGCTTGCATGTATGTTTTGAATAGAAAATAGAACAGTAGACTAACAAATGACATCTGAACAGATGGCAAAGCTTCTGCACATGCAAGGGTGGTTTCATTAATTTAAATATTTTATTTAATATTTTAATTTACCTTCCATTGAGATTTTTTTATTATTCCAACAACCTTGGCAACAAAATTACAAATTTTTAAAAATAATTAAACAAAATGAAACAACAACAACAACAATAATAATAATAATAATAATAATAATAATAATAATAATAATAAACAAACAGAACAAAACTGCATACATTATAGACATCGCCATACCACACACAGCCTACAAAAGACACAAACAGATAAAGCATGGAAATATACAGGTCTGGCACATGAATAGTCAGGAAATTTCTTTCACATTTATGAACCTGCCCTGATGTCTTGGCCTTAGTCCAGCATAGGAGATAGACACAAGGATTTCCAATAATAATAATAATGTATTGACTGAGTTAATCTTACCTTGAAGGATCCTTTAATATAATAATGTTTTAGTCTATTCCAATAATTTATTGCCATTTCAGTTCATTTTTGAACGAGAGATGTGATGTACTTTAAGAGCCCCTAGAGGGCACTGTTGTTTTACATTTAAATACAGTATTGAACAATACTTCGAACTATCCAAGGCTGTAAACGAATCCCGTGCTGCCAATAGTTTATTCACACAGTCAGGCATCTTCTGTCAGCTAGTTTCTCTCCCTATCCCCACCATCTACCGACACGCCCATTCCTCTTAGTAATTACCTTCCATTTTGACTCTTTGCACCCCTCTCTCGCACTTAGTCTGCCTCTGTCAGTTTCCCAGAACTTTCATTTACTGTATTGTGTACTGCTGTGTGCCCAAATCCCACCCAGATTATCAGGCATCCACTCCAGCTAGCAGTTCTGTCTCTCTCTTTCTGCGCAGCCTCTGAAGTGCACTCTGCATCCTGGCAGTGAACCTTGCCCCGGTTCCTTATCGCAGCCTGAATCCAGTTCAACATTCTAGCAATTGTATGCTATTGTCTTTGTCGGTCGTTTCTGGTTATTGTCACTTTCCATCCCCCTTGAGCATTCTTCCTCAGACCATTAGTTGCCTTGACATGTGCTTCACTCAAACCACACTGCCTGTTTCCAGGTCTCAGGTGAGTGACAAGAGAAAAACAGCATCAAAGACAATCTCATGGCGCAGAATCATACTTCATGCCCCCCTGTGATAATGTTTCTCTGATGATCCAGAAGGCAATTTTTTATTATCCCAGTATTGATCCAGTGGCCATTAAACTGCACTGCTACAGACCATTGTTCTACAAGGTATTGTACTGTATGTCTTTGGTTTCTGTTTTAAATGCATACAGTTCCTTGGATCTAATGAGACGCTGTAGTTGTAACTTGAACTGCATGAATGCCTTGATGATATTACGGGCTCTAGCTACAAAGATGAATAATAATGTTACATGTTGTGAAAGCTAATAAATGATTCTACTATCAAAAGAAAACAGACAGGAAGTAGAATGAATCTGATTAGATGCCACGAATCTTCAAAAGACACGCCCTGAAAGAAAATTAGAATTTGCTGGGATGTGATTGCAAAAAATTACCACTAGAGTGAGCCAGTGCACCTTGAGAAAGCAGTGATTCTATGCTAATGCAGAGAACTGGAGCGATTGCAAGAGCAAATATCCTCCCATAAAAGAATATTGTTTATTATTGTTACCATTTTCAAATTCTATTATCGTAAGTGAAGCACAATTGATATTTTTGCGCAAATGATTAAACTTTAGCACATGCAAACTTTATTTCAACAAAAAAAAAGCTATAACTTGAAATTCATATATTCATAATTCTAAGTCAAAACCAGTATAATCAACCATTTATTTAAATTTGTTCATGAACTCGAAAACACAACTGTGAAAATAAAAATCAATTATAAAATAACAATTGCATAAAGTAAGTACTGTGCTAAGTACTGGGGGTCACATCCTCTGAGATCAATTTTGTGTTCTTCATGCTCAAGATCAAACAGAATGAGGCATAGAGAAGCATGATGTTCCTTCAGAAAAGGGGGATTAATCTGATTTCAGTGCAACAGGCAGAAACTGGAGGAAATTAAAGCAAGAGAAATTGGCAGCGTTGCTATAAATAATTAAACATCTAAATGTGGGTGGAGCTTACTGGGAAAAAGAATATGTTCAGTAACCACTACTGGAAACTTAGGATCAGTTTCACCGCAGCACCATGCTAAGATGAATGTCAGCTGGTCCAGCACTGATATTGCACCTTGCTAACTTTGAAGATTGTTTCGATCTTCGTGGAATGTGATCCTGCCAAAATATTTTCATGTTTCTGTCTTCAGCTATGCTTTATGCAGTGAAGGATACTGCAGTTTCCTTAAACAAATTTAAATAAAAATGGGTCCTGTTTTGACTTAGCCTACATCCTCATATAGCAAGACCAGCTGATCATTACAGCTGCCGCAAACGCACAACACTATGGCTCCACGGGTCTGATGCAGAAACGTATGAGTTGTTCTGTCATAAAAAGTCACATAGCTGTGTCAGAAATAAGGAACAGCTTGAGACTCCCGCTTCAGCTTATTCACACATTGGTCTCCAGTTTATAACAGTGGGTTATAAACAGATCTCTTTTTGCCTTCTACCTTTTCTGAACTCTTCAAGCTCAATGTAGCACAGAGGAATTGTTCTTTGACAGAACTTACATGCAACCTTTATTATAAAATATACATTTTCTTTCATTTTGGAAAACTGCCTGCAGAATGATTTGTTTGACCTAGATCCAAATCCATACATAGATCAGTAGTCTTTAGTATTATAAATCCAAAAGACGTCCGATAAAATCATTCATTGAGTTGGTTTTTCTTATTCATAACTTTTTGCTGTCTGCTAGACTAGTATAGAAATTTTAGTGTTCACCCTTAGAATTTTTATACTGGGGATTTGCAACATGGATGAATCTACACAGTCATTGATCAGGGGTTGTAGGCATCCTGGAGTGTAGTAGAAGTCTCAACAACATATTTTAAAGAAAACACACTGATCCTTATTTATTTTTTGCACTTTCTGCATTTAAGTTATCCAAAATTAGAAATTTATTTGTGCATTTATATTTGTTAGATGCACTTTTGTAATGTGACTGATATAAAATTGTTGCTAACAGAAATTATATAAAAGGATTTGGCTTATACAGAAAAAAATAAAAATTACTGGACTGGAACTGAAAAAATGTCTTTTTACGGTCCTTAATATCCTTGAATTTATCCCCTCTGAAATTACACCCCTCCAAGGAGGTGAGTGAAGCGCTGTAAGACTGCATTACTAGAATTGACCAGTAACTGTTTTCTCAAATTTATTTATTTATTTATATATTTATTTATTTATCTATCTATCTATATATCTATCCCAGACATATCACACATTCAACATAACCCTCTGAACTTGGCGCCTAGAATAACCAGCACCTCCAAGTCCCTATAATTATTTCTACTGTTAGTGACAGGCTTGGGCTAATCAGTCTCAGAGGGAATTGCACAGTGCATTGTGGGTATTCCTGTGTATCCTTCACATGGTAACCATGAGGTTATCCATGAGCCCTTCTTTATGGCTCCGCATACTGAGGCTTTCCAGTGAAAGTCCTTCCTTTAATTATGTTAACACCCATCAACAGGCATCTGGCTGGAAAATAATAAGTGTGTGTGTGTGTGTATGTGTGGGGGGGGGTCATGCATCCGGATGATCAGGTGGCTAGGACAAAGGCGACCAAACCCTGGGCTCCCCCTCTTATCCACTGTGCAGAAGGAAGGCCTGCTTCACAGGTTATTCAGAGCTTTATGGCCCATTGAGGTGCTTGTCTGTTAATCCTATGGACAGCCTCCCTGTTGGCACTCGAGCTGTTAGGCTGGGAAGCAGGACCTGTGTACTGCAGTGGACCTCAGTGAAATCCCAGGGACTAAGAAAAGTAAATAATATTCTATTATAATATAATAATTACATTTAAAACTCATTCTAGAGGTCTTGCAGCACTGGTCAGTTAGATACAAAATAATTACATTTATATATGTACAGCAATAAAAAAAAAGCATAGCTCATCTTGTCACTGTCAGTTTTATTATAGCCTTATCTGGCATTTTACTTGTGAGAGGTGGTGGGAATCAGAGGTGTAAACTTGCAGACTGAAACATGACTTCTAAACCTAAAAACATGGTTTAAAGGGCCGAGCACCTAGTAACTTATTGTTCATGCTTATGTCCAACATAAAAGATTACTTTTGTTCTTTTCAGATAAATTGGACATTACTGAAAATGTACCTTAAAAAAACACCTTAAAGAGCTGCAGGTTGTTGCGTATGGGGGAAAAACAGAACCAGATGCTCCACTGTAAATATCTTTATTTTAGTAGCTAATTATCAGAAGCCGATCAGATATGTAGTGTTGTATTGTACACGCTATTTTTCTCACTGTCCAGCCTTCTGTTCCGCTGGTCATGACTTATTCATGAATTCCCAACTGTGCAGTTCTTCATAAAAAAGAGAGTGTTGTGTGATTTGGTCGGTACACTACACTCACCAGACCCTCCTGTGTAGGAGAGCAGGGGGAAATGCTTTCATCCCAGTCTCCAAAGCAGTCAGGGTCAGAGCTTACTCGAACATAACTACAGACGTGGGCAAATTTGTTGGTACCCTGACATCTCATTGAAACAATACTTCATTTCTCCTGAAAAGTGACTGAATTAAAAGCAATTGTGTCATGTATACCTGCATGCCTTTAGTATGTGATAGAGTAACCAATTAAATTGTGAAAAGTAATGATTTGCTGTTTATTTTACATAATAAGGTATGCTAAAATAGTATGGACAGATTTGTTGGTCTCTAAAGAGACTATTTATCCTTGCATTATTGTCATGTTTCAAACAAACATGTATTTAACCTTAATTAGTATCACAGGAGCCTTCAAGCTTTTCATCAGCCATTTAGGATATTTAAACTTAAAGAACATGCTACTGTGTTGTTTGCTATTATTGTGTGCACCACACTCGACATGGACCAAAGAAAGCAAAGGAGAGAGCTGTCTGATGAGCTCACAAAGGAGATTTTAGATAACCATGTTCAATGTAAAGGTTATAAGACCATCTCCAAGCAGCTTCATGTTCCCCTGATCACAGTTGCCAATATTATTTAAAAGTATGAGGTTCATGGGACTGTAGCCAACCTCCCAGGACGTGGATGCAAGAGGAAATGCAACCCCAGGTTGATCAGAAGGATAGTGTTGATGGTAGAAAATGAGCCAAGGAGACCAAGCTGAGCTCCAAGGTTAAGGAACGTCAGTTTCTGATCGCACCATCTGTCACATTTTGAACAATGATGGGCTCCATGGAAGAAGACCCAGGAGGGCTCCACTATTGACAGAAAAACATAAAAAAGCCAGAGTGGAATTCGCTAAAATGCATGTTGACAAGCCCCAATGTTTCTGGGAGAATGTCCTTTGGACTGATGAGACGTAACTGGAGCTTTTTGGCCAGTCACACCAGCTCTACAGTATGTTTACAGAAGGAAAAATGAAGCTTTAAAAGAAAAGAATGCCATACCTACTGTGAAACATGAAGGGACCTCGATTTTGTTTTTCTGCACCTGGCATGGGGAACTGTGAATCTGGGCAGGGCACAATGAAGTCTCAAGACTACCAAGGCATCCTGGAGCAAAACATACTGTCCAGTGTCAGAAAGATGTCAAATGTAGATGTCTCATCGTGAAGTACAGAGACCGCTTGTTGGCAGTGATTGCTTCAAAAGGTGGTACAAATGCTGTAAAATGATATTTTAATGTACTGTACTTTATTGCTTTACACTGGTAACATTAATTCACCATTAATAGACTTACAGTATTAAGATTAGTATAAAACGGCATATTTACAGCTGCAGTCCCCTTCATACTTGTGCAGGTGGATGCAGTACAGTTAATTATGTTGTAAGTAAAGTTACGTGTGTTGTACTGTAAAGTTTTATTTTTATGTCAAAGTTGTGAAGACTTATGTCAGCTACAAGGTATACTTATCGAAAAATAGAAATGCTGGTGTCCATGTTTTTTATTATAATGAACAACAAATACAAGCATTAACACAAAATATACAGTAAATAAAACAGTTCATGTTCTGACGCTTGTTTATGCAACTGAGATATCAATTACGAATATCCGGCACATAGCTGCGTAACATCCGCCTAGTATCGAAAATATCAACCGCGGTGTGCCGTGTGCCCTTGTGCCCTAGTGAGTGTAAAATGTAGCGAACATACATACATATATATGAAGTGACTGGGTGAGTGAACAAGTGGACATTTCGAACATTGCCCTGGTCTGACGTCAATGGCGCGGTATTTCACCGTTATTTAAAGGGCGCGTTACACTTAACGATCGAGCGCCTACACATGCGCGTGCACAGCGCGCGCCGTACACTGCTTCACACAGTGACGCACAAACACATAAAAGATTAAAAATCACTAAGGTGTAAATCAAAAATATTTTAAGAAATATGTCATAAAAGCCAGTCATAATATTCATTAGAATTAGCCTATGGCAGTAATGAATTTATACAGTTGGACCCAGTATCCGCGGTATCAGTAACCAAAAAAAGTTGAAAAATTCCAGAAATGGTTCAAACCGCTCCAAGCGAGTACAGGCTGTAAGAAGGTGAGTACCCACAACAGGCTAAGATATTTTGTAACACATTTTTTCTCTGTAAAGATTATGCCATCCTGACTTTTATAGATGTGGCAGTGATAGATGTATGTCTGCGTTTGCATGTAGCCTACCTGTAATGTACAATTATATGTACAGCTACATGGTACAATATTTCCCATTGTAAAACGTGTAACAGTAGCCAGTGTTTTTTATCGCTCCTTCGTCCTTTGAGGGGTGTAAAAGGCATTATTTTCATTGCTTCGTCATCCTTTGATACATATTTTTCGAGTAATGTTATACGGTTCTGGTTATAACAATAAACAGGGTAAATTTTATTTTATGGTGGCTATATGCATATGCCGATACCTCTTCACTTCCTACAACAATTCCTATTCCATTCTTTCTTGGTTGACTTCTGCTCTGTGAAAGTCTCTGTTGCCACCTGTCTGACCTTCACCCATCAACTTGGGGTTTCAATCTTAGGCTAGATATGGATTGTGGGTGGAGAAACGCCAAAATACGGACATTTCACACGTAAATGACCCTTACATGCATTCTGCCAGTTATATGAACAACTATCTGAATTATTCACATTCTTTTTGAATTGCAGCATTTATTCATGCATGTATAATACATGTAAAAAGTTTGGTTTTGTTACGTTTGGTTTTCGGAACACTGCAGTATTGCATTTGCATGCACCACGCCAATATTTTGGTGTTTCTTTGCCCAAAGCACGCATCTAGCCTAAGTGCGTGCAAACCGCAGACTTAAGTCGATGGGAAAATACTCTTAAGTGAAAAATGTGTGCGGCTGTGTACTTCTTTGAATTAGGCGCATGGGAGAATCAACGCCTGAGTGATTTTTTTTTTTCTTAATGGGATCTCTACAAATGCACTGAACGATTTCAAAAGACAGCAAACATGAATCACCTATACAGTAGCTGACCCCAGTGGGGTAAGTTTGGCAATGATGTAAGACAAGATGGCTGACACACAGGACATTTGCAAAATGCATCCAGGTGAAAAGCAGATTCCCATTTTTAGTACACTAATCAAATGTACCTTGGTCAATACATTTTTATGTTTTGCAGAGCCATTTGTCAAACATAGCTCTTTAAAGACAACCTTTTAAGCTTAAATTGCTTAAGCCATGAGAATCAAATTAATTAAGTAGTTTTAATGAATAACTTTGTTCATGGATACGGTTTAGTACGACGCCCTAAAGCTCTTAAAGTTTTTGGAATGCTTTTATTCATTTGCTTATGGCAGTTTATTTTAAAATACAATACAGGCAGCAAGAAAAGGCAGTAAATAAAATGTATTGATTAGAAGGTGGTAGCTTCCACCTGGTATATAAGTGCCTTTTAAAGCTCCTGAATTAATAATATTTTCCATGGGGCATCTATCTCTGTTCCTCTTTTTCACCAAGAGAAATGATATAGATCGG
>JAODLC010000038.1:23156866-23170891 GCA_026781145.1 Hippopotamyrus pictus | reverse complement strand
TATATGTATAAATCCAGTCTATCCATAATCCATATCCTAAATGAACAAATCTATTTGACAATAGCAATTGTTCTTATCTGACTCGTTTGAAACGACATTTGTTAGAATCTTGAATTTATTTGTGGGTTACTTTGTCTTCCTGGTACATGTCTAAATATAAGGATCTTTAATTTTTCTGTTGAAGTCAAGGCTGGTGCCTGACTCCCACAGCATGAGGAAGTATGTAGGACACACAAATTTTACAGGCCTGTCGGAGTGAAGCAACAACAGATCAGTGCATCTATACAATGATAACATCATCCGTGTGCAGGAATTAATCAAACTCGGACTGTGTCATCAAAACAAGCGATGGGCATTATAGGGTGGCTGAAGCGCTGCCCATAATAACTGACTGAAGGCCAGATATAGAAGTTGTGGCATTTGTTTTACAAGCTATGTACTCAGAACACAAATAGGAAAAAGGAGTCATACTTGTAGATAGGGGCACTTGTCAACTGCAGCTTATTATTATTCAGCATTGCTACCACTGGGAAGCAGGCTGCCATAACCAATGTGTTGTGAGCATTGTAAAGGGGAATTCCAGTGAAATTTTGTACCTTGTCGAAAAAAAGGATTCATGGAAAACTAAGGATAGGCTGCAGGATGGGATCAGGAGGACACTGTGTTAGGTATCGCAGTATAGGAATGTTACTCATAACTGTATAAGATATGAGGGTACAAAATAAGAATAACATTTTAGTAACTTGGAAGTCATATAAATGTTACTTTCCATTGATCTTTATATGAAGCTAAGAACAAAAGGATCTTCTTGCAAGGTTATTGTTTGGTTTCTTAACCAGTGGCGGAATTAGGGTGAAAAGTAAGTACTTGATCTTATTAATAAGTGCTACACATTCTGATACACAAAGTAACACTGACTGACATATCCCCTATTATATTCAGATAAACGACTTCTCAAATGTCTATTTTTTTTGTGTGATTGTCTTTTGTAGGATCTCAGTAAATTGAAAACAGTCATTATTATTATTATTATTATTATTATTATTATTATTAATAATAATAATAATAATAATAATACTTATTATTATTATTATTATTATTATTATTATTATTATTATACTGTGTATATACCTGTTGAGTTTATGATGTTATTCAGTCTAGATTCC
The DNA here is from genome assembly GCA_026781145.1 of Hippopotamyrus pictus. Lineage (NCBI taxonomy): Eukaryota > Metazoa > Chordata > Actinopteri > Osteoglossiformes > Mormyridae > Hippopotamyrus > Hippopotamyrus pictus. The sequence continues at coordinate 23,169,725 of JAODLC010000038.1, read as the reverse complement.
AGGTTCTGAAGCATTAAAATTGGTGCATTATAACAGGCTGGCTTGTTGAATAAAGGAAAATGTAACATTTGTTGTTTGGTATTATATTTATGCGACAGTACAAAAGAAAGAACACAGCTATTAATTATGTTATGATTGTATCATTTAGAATTATGTAACAGCAGTAGTAACAGAATTTATATGGTTAGTTACTTTTTACCAGGTTTTCCATGAATGAAAATAGTTTAAAAGTGATTAATCGTCTGTCTTCCAATAGGTGTCAGTGTTGATGTCAGAAATAATAGGAATGAAGGGTAATGTGAAACTTTGATGGTTGTATATGGGCTTTGGCTTATTGGTAAAAGGAGTACTGATATCCACACAAAAATAATTTTTACACAATGCTTGGAATAACTGCAAGGCAAAAGATTAGGCCACTGAAGCGCGATTATTATGTATTTTTTGTATATACGTATATGAATATTGATAACTCAAATAGCTAATTTCTTCTGGCTTCATAACACAATGTAAATTGTTTGAAATGGTCAGCTTTATAAAACATTGATTTAATGAAGTTATTAATATGATGTTTTCCAATTTTCTATTTATTCTGTATTATACTAAATGGCAATATCTTTTCATACTTATTTAGTCTTACAAAATATGTGATATAAATGAGTTGTAAAAGAAAACTATGTATTACTCAGAGGGTTATGGTTTAAGAAAATACATTTAAAGCCAAAGGAAATGATTTCTAGAAGAGCAACTTAATTTACAGCCAAGGATACTGCAAACTGACTGAGACTGATTTAAGCAATCTACTGAGCTGCTGTTGCATTAAATTGGAACTAAATAATTCAAAAGTGACAGAGTTTAGAAATTACTTTGGTCTGGAATAAACACAAAAAGGCAAAACACAGAGTAATCAACAGTTTGAGTATTAAAAACCAAGTAATCAACATCATTAGTATATATATCTAACTGAATATAAAAAAACCACTAAAGTGATGTTTTGTTGTGAATACATTTTAGTTTTATCTACTGTATCTATCTATCTATCTATCTATCTATCTATCTATCTATCTATCTATCTATCTATCTATCTGATAGAGACTTGTAAAGAGAACAGACAAAACTGTGAACTTTTCAAAAGGCAGAGCTGTTCATTTCTATTACTCCTAACACTGCAGCTTAGAAAGAGCCTAGTTTTTTCCAAGCCAAACAAACATAATTTTTAATGGCTGCTCAAAATATGCTTCCAAGCAAACCCACACCTGCTTGTCAAAACAGTCCCCCTCAGTCGCTCAGCAGAGGCTTGTGATCTTCAAGGCCTTCGCCTCCTCCTCTTCCTCCCAACGCTTCCCCCTTTTTTTATCTGTCAGTCTTGTCAACAAAAATGCCCCCGTTCGCCTTTGTTTTTAGAACGGTACCTGATCAATTTCATAAATCCATCTCCCCCAAACCCCCCCACACTCCCCCATCCCCCTCTCCCTCGCTGTCTCTAAAGCTGTATCCATTTCCTCCTGGCAAAAAGGGACTTTATGAATAAATGATAGTGAATAGCTGAGGGTTCAGATACTAAATAATGAATTTCACCACCAAAAACACAACAACTTCTCCAATCATAAAACACTGCTGCCTTCCATATTGATTGTGCTTTGGCAACCAGATGCAGAGAACAAGCACTCTTGGAAGGTGTTAAGCTAGGATGCAGAAATTGAAAAGCACCCAGTGTTTTCATATAGGAATTAAGAAATACTTTTTGGAATGATAATTAACTACACTCTGTGGTGGATAGAAGGATAGAAGGTAATGGCTGGGTTTCTTTCAGCCAGGAAAATGGAGAACTGAAGGCTTTAGCAAAAAAGCTGGGACCGTTCCTTCATGGGGCATTTGAAGTAAGTGTGGTCATCTATTCTGTGTTGTTGCTTTAGCGGTGTGATGGTTTTTGCATGCATGCTTGTCTGCGTGCCAAACTGTCTATGTGTGTGCCCCCACGTGTGTTCATTCAGGTGAGGAAGGACATGCGATGGCTTTATTAGCACAAGGCTGTAATATTTATATTAGTTACCACTTGCAAAATGTTTCGGGTGGCAGGCAAATTCAAACGGGAACAGAGCCTGATCATCTAGCATGTCGCGCACATAGATTCCTGTGTGTTTTTTTGTTTGCATGCACCTGAATAATGCAGTCTGCAAAGACAGGTTCCTGGTGGTGGAAAAGATGTCCGATGTCGAGGTAGTTGACCTGTTATTATTATTTAAAAAAAAAAAAATTGCTGCATTGCCTCGTAGATCTTTCAGTCCCCCTGGCCTACTCTTATCTGATGTACTGCATGTTTCTGCACTTTGGCTAGAGAAATGTATCTGGGGTCATGTGCAGATTCCAAAGTGTTGCCTGTTGGTTGTGTGTGTGTGTGTGTGTGTGTGTGTGTGTGCGTGTGCATGTGTCTGCGTGCGTCTGTGTGTGTGTGTGTGTGTGAGAGAGAGAGAGAGAGAGAGAGAGAGAGAGAGAGAGAGAGAGAGAGAGAGAGAGAGAGAGAGAGAATGTGTATACATGAACTGGGGAAAAGTTGTATTATCTGCTATTGTATTACATTTGCATTGCTATTGCTGTTGCTGTATCTAATATGTTGGTGATCATAAAACAATTATGGCTCTACTCACAAGTTTACACTATCAGCAACTCATTTGCTAATTAACAGAGAGTGAACATATTATACAGAGTGGTATTAACTAGACAGTTCTCATCTGGGAAGGTTTGAGCATTAATGATAACCCCTGGCTGACCGCTCCTTATTGTGCTTAACGATAAATAAGCACTGTTAATTGATCGATTGATTTTATGGTTCCTTTGGCTTGAAATCATAGACACAATATATGTTACAATCAGCAACAAGGCCATATAAATGGTTGATATATATGGCTCAATCATATATTTCGTTCCAACTCATTTGACATGTTAAAACAGCCATGCCCAGTAATGCACATGGTCGCATTGTGTTGCATAATAAATAATGAACATTTCAATGAATATTTAAATAAATTAAAATTTATTCTGAATTTTCTCGTTAAGATGCATGTCATCAGTGCTTCGGTGATCATATTAGGTGCTGTTTCATTTTACAGTTTTACAAAATTATTAGAATTTCATCATGTTACTTAAAACTCCTTCTGGTTAAGTCAATTTAAATACAGCTGGAAGGGTGTGGAAACAGCGTAACTGCAACATACATTTTGACAACACCTGGTTTAAAGGGACAATCATTTAGCAGAAATAAGAATTAAATAATGTTTAATTTTTTAGAACCTGAACTTTTTGTTTAATTCAGGTAGGAGTTTTAACGCCTGGAATGCCTCCTGTTATAAAGGGACATATCTATGGAAAGCCCCATTGTGCAGCAGAATTTCTGAGAGAAATATTAAAGTTTCATGCTAATCAAGGAAATTGGATGTCAGAGATGACAGGTGCTTTCTACTCTACTTATTTCTGTCCCAATTAATTAGACATTACCAGAGGATGGGACCTTCAGTCCCTTTCTTGCGTACAGACTGATACAGTATTAACACAGAAGTTGTCCATCAGTTACAGTGAAATTTTGGAAGAAATGTCCAACAAGATATTGATAAATAAGGATTATTCTGTATATTTTTCATATCACAATAAATTCTAATACCAAATAAATATTTCACACGTCTTAAATAGAATCCATACTGTGCAGTGACAATGGAATAATGCATGTGAACATATTTCTGGTATGTACACTTGTGTATGGGGTGTGTGTGTATGTTTTCCTGCAAAAAAAAAAATCAAATAATACACAAAGTGACATATTTTTTTCTAGATCTCATGAAAAACATAGATTAGCCAAAAAACAAAATGCTTCATCCTTTTATTTAGTATTACGCAACTAAAATGAAAAAGTATCAGAGCAGTGAGTCAGTGGCCGCGATGCTGAAGAGGATAATCCTCACCATGACCGTCAGTCCCACGTGCTTGACTCTCAGCTGGGAGCCACAAGGTTGAATTAGTCATTAATAAGTCGCAGTCTCTTGGGTCCTCCACATTCATTGCCCAGCGGACAGTGGAATTATCACACTCTGACCACACATTCCTTTTATGTCTCAGATTATCCTGCCTTGCTGCCTTGCTGCCTTGCTGCCTTGGTAATGACAAGGGGCCTTTGGGAATGACTCTGTGCACTTCTGTCTATGGCATTTCAGAACACCGCTATGTAAATGGGGCCCCTGTTCGCACTGCAAACACAGTCCAGACAGATCTCTGGGTGAATATGGACCCATTCAGTAACCACGTTTCTTTTCAGGAAAATTCTGGGATTGACAGATTCTCCCACCACCACCTACATTTAATCTAATCAGTAATGCTGTTGGCCAGATTTGTTAGGTCTCTTAAAAACTGTGGTCAGCTGTCATGGGCCAATGTCAAATGCGATTTCAAAAATGTAACATTATTTGGCTATGTTCATAATTCTTTTGTATTATGGCATTATTATTGTGGGTGACATTTTCTAATTTAACCCTGAGCTTAACTTACACTGACGTTGAGACTTTTAATGGGTTGAATCCGATAAATGGGAGCCAGGTGGGCAAAACTCAACATGCCATATTATTTCACAGGGAGTCCCAGGGGTCCTGCCTATGAAGACTGTGTCAGTCCTGACGCTGTTTAGCTGTGACTTCCGCCAACCCATGCAGAGCTCAGTGTTTAGCGCAACAACAGAAAACATTTGTTATATTTCACTTCCTGAAATGAACAAAACATTTTATATTTTGTTTTTCTTTTATTTCTGTGCATGCCACTTTTTCCCCCATGATCGTCCTTAGTTTTCTGTAATGTTAGAAGAACTGCTTATGCTTTTAAACACAGCTTGTTTGTGTGATATTGCTCCAATTACATATCTTTTTATGAAAATGACTGCATGAGACACTGGGTGATTTTTAGAATTGTATCATACAATTCAGTATTTATTTGTCACATTTGTCACTGAAGCTACAGATTTTAATTCTTTGCACTTTTAATATAATTACTGTACACAACAATATCTTCAACACATTGATATCAGCCCCCAGCTAGTATCTGCTGTCATTATTAGTATCACCTCAATTACAGCTCACACCCAGCTGTTTTCAGACCTGCTAATGCAGTAGAATCAATTCATTGGCTTGCTGACAGTCTTTTTTGTATTCTGCCATATTGCTAATGTAGATGGCTTAAAGGCAAAGCTATGTATAATATGGGCTCGCTTCAGCCTGGTGATGCACAGCTGATGGAGCCTCGGCCATTTTCATCAAATATTAATGAAATGGAAAAATAGACGAGGCCGGGGTCTAGTGCATTGCGGGGTGGAACGTATTTAGAACCGCTGTCTGATGACTGTAATTAGTGCTCACTAATTAAAAATTCAAACCCCAAGTTTATTTGAATGCATGAATCTTCACTGGTATAGCATGCATTTCTTTTACACAGTGTTTTATTTTACTGCAATAATAATGTAAGCTTTTCTCCCCACCATAACTTTTGAGGAGACTCTCAGTTATTTATAAGATTACTTTTTGCTTAAGATGAAGTAGTTAGTTCGGGTTCGTATCCTGTCCATTCGCCTTGCTTGGCTTTTAAGTGTCCTTTAAAATTGTCCTTTGCTGGTTTAAGTAATTTATCTAAGTAATTTATCAATTCTTTTATATGCTTCCCAAAATGATAACACACGAAAGACCTTCCTTTCCCGTAATCCATCCATGCTAATACATGATGTATACATATGCCAGTTTGACAGAGATCACCAAAGTATAATCTTTGGGAAATCTGCAGGTAAAGAATGAGTGAGCCGTTACTTATCCACATCACTGGTCAGTCTCCTCTCATACGTCTGCATCCTGTGCGACAAGGCCGCCACTTGTATTCCACTGTAAAGTTTCTCTGAATCATATCAACAATACTAATAATAATAAAAGCTCATTTTTTTCTCTAATATGGTCCGCTAATAATTCATTTTAGTCCATGAACTATAGAAGACTTCAAAGCGGAGTTATGGAGCTTGTATTTAAAAAAAAATTTTTTTTGGTATTTTCATCACGTATAAAAAAGAAAAAAAAGATAGAAAAAAAGAGCGGAGAAAAGAGTTCCTAGAAATCTGTCAGTTCTTGGAGGAGGCTGTTTGCCCTCACCAGCCCCTCCATCACTCTGTTATGTAGAAATACCCCCATTTTTCAGAGGCCACTTGCCTTTCGACTTCTGCAGTACTTTTAACATGGAAGGGAAGGGATACTCAGGCTTGCCATCGGCTCCTGTTTATATTGCTTTTGTTGCCACAGAAGAGCCAACAGACAAAGAAAGATGTTAAAGGAAAGTGCACTCCCTCCCCCTGAACACAGCGTGTCACTCTCCTCATTCCCATAATATACTGGCCAGTTCCCACGAAGATAGCATGGGGTAGTTAGGCAAGTTACTAGAAAAAAAGCTAGTGATTGTATAGGATATACCTCTTGCTGCTTTACTTTCATATCCAAACATGAATCCATTTGTTGAACTGTGTATGTGTGTGTGTTTCTGTGTGTGTGGATTAGGTTTATATTACAATGTGGGAACCAAATGTTTCCGACAATGTGATAAAAGCCTGTTATTTTACCATTGTGGGGACCATTTTTTTTTCAAGTGCAGTTTTGTTTGGTTACTTATGGTCAAGGTTAGGGCTGGGTAGGGGTTAAGGTTGTCATGGTATGAATAGAATTTTCTCCCTAGAAATGAATGGTGAGTTCCCACAAAGATATAATTGCAAATCTGTGTGTGTGTGCGTGTGTGTGTGTGTATCCTTATTCTCCTTGCAGCGCACACTCAGACATATAATATAAGTACTATTCACCCGTAATAATTACTGTTTTCCTAGAGGTCAAATTCATGTGACATTATTCATCTCAGGATATGAATGACAAGAGAGGGTTATGTCTTTATCGTATTTAAATTAGATTTTCAATATTAGGTAAAGTCAGTGAAGTCAATGATGTATTTCATATTCATGGGTGAGATTAAAAGGTATTCAAACCATTTTCTGTGCAAATTTGATGACTTCCTACCATGATGTTGACTGTGTAGTGAGCGCTCTTCAACAAAATGGACTGGATTAGCCAGTCCCTTTAGCAAATATGAAAGTAATACATCCAGGCCATATTCTTTCCCAGAATTGCAGTTTATTTATCTTTTTGGCCCTTTTTTTATCTAGGTTATCACCTAGGTCAAGCTAAAGACAGACAGACAGACATATAGATAGATAGATGGATTGATGGATGGACAGATAGATTTGTTGATTAAATGATTGATTGATTTTATCTGCTGTTTTATGGTCTGACTGTGATCATGTTGAAATCTTTGGGGTCACCTGTTCTGCATGGGCTGCCCCAACACACACATACACACAGACCACGATAAACATATGTTAATGATAGGCCAGATCATAAGCAGGTCGATTAACCAGCAGGCTGAAGCTGAGAAAGACACAGCCGGAGGTGAAGTCCCAGGCTCAGAAAGACAATGCACCATAATGCCCCCCACCCAGCTGGTTATGCATCTATTTCTGGAGCTTGCTAACCAGGCCTTGTGTTGATCAAAGATTCAAAGAGTCATTGTACTGCTCACACCTAAAACAGTCTTTTAATCAATTTAAACGTCCATCAAGAACTGGAGGAATGTTTTTACCATTGGGCTGAAAAATATTAGTACATATATAAATGCAAAGATGTTATGCTTGGTCTTTTAATGGTGCCGTTTTATAAATATGTGATCACTTCCTCTTTGCATATGACATACAATAAGCAGTATACACAAAAGCAATATTGAAAGCAGATATAGAGACTGGATTAATTTAGACTGGAAAGGATCAGGTTAAGTTACATTCCACTTAGACAATATCCTGTTACAGCATTAAGCACACTACACCAGTGAAGAAAATATCATGAAACAACACTTCTACCTTCCGCTGGAGTTAATGAGTAAAGAAAGTCTGCTTGTGTTTTATTATAACACTCACAAATGGAGGCTGGTTTCAGGTGCTTGGAGATTAGTGTGCTTGACCCCTTTCCTCACCGCTGGTGCCAGCACCCCTTACTGCGTGCAAACTGTCACTCTGTCTTCGTTTGTGTGTTTTCCTGTCTTCCAGCGTATAGACCACCTGCTGCCCCCCCACCCCCCCCATCAACCACGTAGCCCCCAGGCCTCCAAGATAACAGCATTGATTACGATGTAGATCTAATTACTGCTCATCATCTATTCATTCCACCATATTGAAGTTCAACATCTGTCACAACACAGCCCCTTATCACTGTCATCCTAAATCCCCCCCCCCCCAGTCTATACCTCCTACTTCTTGCCCAACATCCAAAAAACAAGGGAAAAAAGCCCCCAAAATAACAGGCTGCGGGAAGATTTGTGCTGCCGAGACTTCTGTCCTGGTTTTGAAAAGTACCACTAGACATTAAAATGATAATTGATAGAAATATATAAGGAGAGGTAAGGAAGGCCCCACCATCCCCCTGCCCCCCAAACAGATTTTGATGCTGGCAGAGGTAGGAGGTCAGTCGCATTTTTAACCTTTATTCATTAATGGTGGCTGATCCCATCAAAGACATTTTGTTGCATTTTTTTCCTTTCACAACTATTTCGATTGAGCCTATAATGTTGATTTGCAGGCTTAACTGATTTTCATATTTTATTTCATGTTGTTGGCTACTATGTTCAAAATAAGTTCAAGTTTGGCGAAAACTGTGGTAATGAAGCATATCACATTGCACTTGTAATATATGATTTACTGTATGTCACATTGCTGTGTTATCAGATATTTACTGCTCTCTCCATGGAAACGAGCACAGTGACAGGAAATTTTGCATATAGAGCAATAATTCAAAGATGTATACTGTCTGAAAGACGTTTTCATTTTTCTCCCATGGAATAATCCAGGACCAACTGATGATTTATTTTACTACAACTATCTTTTCAATGTGTTGCATTCATATTTTCATGTAGATAAAATATTGCTTGGCAAAATCGTATTTTCAGCCACTCCTATGTTATCTGCCTTTATCTGTACATGATTATAAACAAAAATCTTTACAGAACTTTCAATCATTACTGTACTTTCAAATTTATTACTTAGGGTTAATATATTCTGAAAACAAATGCTTTAAGGAATCAAAGGAATTAAGCTTTTCTAACATTTTATTAATTTCCCTTTAATTCATTTGAATAGACTTAACGGGGAAACACACAAGGCCTCCATCAGATAGTTACTGGTCAGTGTTTCCTCTTAAATTTCTGTTTCTATAGCAGCTGCCTGCCCAACAGTTTATAAATGCCGAGCCTTTAAGTATCATATTGCATGAATATCTAATGTGTATATGTATATGTATATGTGTTAGCATGTATGAGTATGCAATTTCCCAAACTAAAAATGTAATCTTTAGTACTCAGAATGTTTTGTAACTGTAACTGCAACGCTTACCCTTTGAATGGCAGAAATCAATAAGTTAATGAATGAATAGAAAGTATGCTGACTGATGGCCTTAGGGTAGAAAGTTGAGTGAAACACTGTTTCCACTGGGACTCCCTGAGAAGAATTCTATAAAACCTTCCCAGATTTTCTGAGTGAGTCATTCTCAGTGATAGCAAAAAGAAGAAAAAAAAGATTTTGTCTGTCTTCATATTCATATTCACACTAAGGTTAATTTTCATAGAAATATTACAACCTTAATGGAATAAGTGATACTCAGTAAAGTCGTGTACACTTCTAATGATCAGGAAAGATTACAAACATAAATCAAAGAGTAATTAAAACTAAGTAAAAGATACTGATTTATACCCAGATCCCAAAGAATGTACACCACAAGGTATATTCAGTTGGCTGTTGAAGTGTCTCTGTTTTAGAATTGTATTAATCAATCCCTGTTTATTTAATTTGTTTAATATAATACTAGCAAGCTCCACTGGGTGTGACCATTTTGCATAATAAATATGCAAAGAAAATAAAAGCATCTGATGGACTAACTAAATCAGAACATTTTCTGTTAATTAAACTTAATTTGCAGGTTACCTAAATTAAACCCTTTGTGTTTTCCTGGGGAACCTCATGACGCTCCCTCCTCTTATCATGAGGTTGTAATGTATTCAAGTGGGCGGTCCTCTTAAGCTAATTATCACAAAAGGGTTCAATCTGGTTTTCAATTAGAGCCGTGTTGGAAACATTCCGGAAGCAGCCTCTGCCGCTCGCACAGTGTCACAGGACACAATGGCATAATTAGAGGCATGCGTTGAGGCTTGTGCCAAGACCTGTTTAGGGGTTAATGAGCCTCTCGTAGCCCCCCAGCTGGGGATTGAGGCCTGGTGCCGTTGAGCTTCAAGAGGAAATCACCCATAGGGGTTTGCTTTGAAGTGTCAAAAGGTGCCCTTGTTCTGTGTGGCTCATGTTTCATTTGTCTGAGTGGCAAATAAAAAATAGATGAGCCGCCAGCAGCCCCCCCATGACATTATTCGCAGATTATCTGATGTCTCTAACGTTGCCTCTCACCCCCTAATACCTCATTGCCATTGGGCAACAATGTAATAAAAGACAGGGTATTGTAATATTTGTGGCTAGCTGCCCCTTTGTCTACATTTGCAATATAAAAATTAAAGCAATAAAATACCAGTGAAAAATATTTTGGATTATAATAAATATTGGTATAACTGTTCCTGCTTTTATTTTACACAGAGGAATACAGTTGTTTAATATATGTTCATGCAGTCGGGGGAAACACTTTTTATAGTCTCCATTGTAACTCTGATATATTATCTCTCTCGGTCCCAGTGGGTCATGCATTGTCCATCTGGAATCCATGGCCTCAGTCAGCTAAAGACCAGTGAGATTGGTTCAAATGGGTTACATATGTCATTTATGATATAAGACTGAGCTGGTATCCTTTGTAAGTGTAGACCTGGTCCTTAGGATATGTTTCTTACCAACATCCACAACCTTGCTGATACCATCCGTGGTCCACATTAAGGTACTTAGTATTACATGCATAATTTTTATTTATTACATGCTTTCTGTGTAGTAAGACAGCATGAGTAGTCTCATATTTGTAACATTGTGTTGGTGTCTATTGAGTGGGACAATGAGGCCAACTGATCCATTGCTATGGTTACAGCACCTGGACAGTTCAAAAGACTCATTTTTAGTATAAGTATGAGACAGAGATATGTACGTACGTGTTCAGTTTGTCACAGAGATCACACCATTACATAAACAGTAAACGATGTGTAATCTGATCAGTAATTAATGCTGATTCTTTTATTTTCCCCATCTTCCAACCACTTGAAAACAAGTGCAGCCTAAATCAAGGTTACACCTTGTATGGGATACCAGTCCATCTGGCCATATAAGTTAGCCTTAATATGTTGTGTTTTGACTGTGAGAAGAACCTACTTACCTACTGTACCTACCCTCCCCACCCCAACCTAATCTAACCAACCATATCAGATTCGATCCTGTCAGACTTTCATGGCTTTACCATATAGTTGTGCTGCTGCATCATGTTTAAATCTGTTGCTGTTTTGTTGCAGATTTTCAGGTGTGATTCATCTCATTGTAGTCACACATTATGTACTGTAGTATTCGTACTGAGTAGCCACCAAAAACAAAAGTGTGTGTGCAAACATCACTATGAAATATATGGGATCCACTGTTACATTATAATGCTGTATGGAGACATTTGGTTGTTGGGTGTTTTTTTTTCAGTCACTCTTTCGTTACCTAGCTTTTTGTAGGTCATCTTCTTTTGTATGTGCCAACACTAAATGTGGCTCAGTGCTCCATGTATTGAATACCTTTTCTGTGCCTCCCAGGGGCTGTTCACTCTCCCTTTGTTACTGAAATTTACTTTGGTGCCATCACTACAACTGGCTGTGATGACACATAAACATACGGTGTATGGACAACAGTACTGGGACACCTGGCCATTACGCCTACAAGAACTTTTATGACATCCCATTCTAAATCCATAGGCATGAATATGGAGTTGGTCCCCCTTTTGCAGCTATAACAGCTGTCACACTTTTGGGAAGGATTTCCACAAGATATTGGAGTATGTCTCTGGGAATTATTGGCCATTCTTCCAAAACAGCATTTGTGAGGTCAGGCACTTATGTTGGACATGAAGGCCTGGCTCTCAATCTCCATTCTAGTTTCTCCCAAAGGTGTTCAGAAGGGTTGAGGTTAGGGCTCCATGTGGGCCAGTGAAGTTCTTCAATACCAAACTCACCCAACCATGTCTTTATGGACCTTGCTTTATGCACTGGGGCACAGTCATATGGAACAGAATAGGGCCTTCCCCAAACTAGGCATTCAGTGACAGTACCATACTTGAACTCACTGCGCTCTTCAGAAGGACCCATTCTTTCACAAATGTTTGTAATCCTGACTGCAGACTTAGGTGCTTGATTTTATACACCTGTGGCAATGGGTCTGAATGAAATTCCTGAATTCAGTGATTAAAAGGCGTATCCCAATACTTTTGTCCATATAATGTATCATAAGATTGTCATCGGTAAGGTCTGTCTTCTCTGTCAAACAGCACCTGGTTTAGCTGGGGCTCCTGGCTGAAAGGCATTACTTTAACTTAGAGCTGGGCGATAAATCGATTTAATCGATTAATTCGAATTTACAATTCAGGACGATGTGTTTTCATGAAAATCAATTTTATTACTTTTTTTTTTTTTTACACACGAGCACCAAAAGCGGAACTAATGTGACGCACCATTCTTCGGACACAGACCAAACAAGTCCTCGTTGCAAAGACCTTAAAAACTGTTGCAACCAAAGGAAGCAGCGTGACTAATT
>JAODLC010000038.1:23145581-23156235 GCA_026781145.1 Hippopotamyrus pictus | reverse complement strand
TTCTGCTGGGAAACCTTGGGTCCTGGCATTCATGTGGATGTTACTTTGACACGTACCACCTACCAACACATTGTTGCAGACCAAGTACACCCCTTCATGGCAACGGTATTTCTCAATGGCAGTGGCCTCTTTCAGCAGGATAATATGCCCCGTCACACTACAAAAATTGTTCAGGAATGGTTTGAGGAACATGAAATATGGTTCATGGTGCTGACTTGGCCTCCAAATTGCCCAGATCTCAATCCGATCAAGCATCTGTGGGATGAGCTGGACAAACAAGTGCGATCCATAGAGGTCCCACCTCGCAACTCAAAAGACCTAAAGTACCTGCTGCTAACGACTTGGTGCCACATACCACAGGACACCTTCAGAGGTCTTGTGGAGTCCATGCCTCGATGGGTCACAGCTGTTTTGGTGGCACAAGGAGGACCTACACGATGTTACGCAGGCGGTATTAATGTTATGGTTGATCGGTGCTTACATTTTAGTAAGAACTTTTGCATTTATGCTACCTCCCAAACTCACACCAGCCTTTTTTATTTCTATTGGTTGGGGTAGCAGAGGAATTCAGTTGGTTGTTTAACACCATGAATCAAGACATGCAACACAGCACTAAACACAAATACAGATAAACTGTACAGACAACATGTTGGATGATCTTCCACTCAATGTATTAATTATGGTAAGTCACCCACCCAACACCTCCCCCTTCCCCGCTTCCCCCTTCCCCCGGTGCATTCCCACCAATTACTTTGTTCCCCTTGAGGGGAGTTTGGCACTTAATACGCATGGACTGTATCTGTATCTGGACAAACATGCAAGTTTCATGTTTCCTATCATGTTAACTGGGTCCCAAGAGACAGGACATAGCAACACAGTACATCTTAATGTCACTTTTGTTGAAGAAAAACTATTCTTGATGGATGGATGGAGGGATGGAGGAATGGATGGATGGATGGATGGATGGCTTTTTTTTTATAGAAATTAGAATTATATGTTAGTATAAAATGTATTTTGGTATCATAATATACCAACATATTCTCAGTAACTGTGCAAGCACTTCATTACAGAGTTCAGGGACCTAATTCAATTGTGGAATGCTGTACGGCACTTTCCTAATGTTCCATAGAGACCAAAACAATGCATGTCTGCAATTTGTTTCCAATTTATTCACCTAACTGACATTTGGTATGTTGTATGTAATTCATTTATGTTTCCATTTTCTAATGATATTAATTAATCATCAGGTTCTTTTCCACATTTCAATGAATGTTTTTTTCTCTTAACTGAAACCCAAGTGGGCATGAGGAATATGTCCACATACACTTTCTGCATGTGTCTGTGTGCAATTAGAATAGCCTCTAAGTCTATAAGAATCCAACTTTGCGCTAACATATAGTTTAATTACAGAAAGGTTAAAATACTTTTGAATGCTGTAGAAATTCAGTTCTTCTCTTCAAGGAAATACTTCCGCATTTCATAAGGATTATTGCAGTTCTGTTTTTATTATTATTATTTTATTATGGCTACTATCAAAAGATAATATGCAATATCCTTATGCTGCCATATTGCTATCATTAATTAATAATAGCAAATGAAACTCAAGAAAGTAAATTGTAAAGCTTTGTATTTCTGTGTTTCTTTGTAGTTATTGTAATATCATTTCTGAAATCTCCGTGTTATTCTGCTGCAGTTGTAACAAAGACCAAAGAGTACCACAGAACAAGATCATTTTGAATTTAAACTCTTTTTGATATTGTCACAGAATAGTAGAAATTAAATCTGACAAGGTTGGATTTGTTCTTTTGAGTAACATTTGTCGATACTGATTTGTTTTGAAAGTGCACAAGTAGTAGATCACAGCTTGCTAAAGGCATTCCATGCAATTACAAATTAAAATTCTTATTCCTTACGCGAACTTTACAAAGTAAGAGGAAAGGCGTTTTTCTAATCTCGAAGTGATTATATCTGGACTGCTGCCCCTTCAAGGATTATCAGATTGCTTTCTCTCATAATTACACATTGTGTGTTTGATCTTCATGATGAATACCTGATTAGGTTTTCATGAAATCAGTCAAGCACACTGTTCAGCTTCACTCCTGTGAGATTGATTTGAGGGTTTGAGAGTGCACGGTTTGCCTGCGGAAGACAACTTAAGTCTAGTCTACAGGGACAGAGAAACAGGCACCGGGGTCAAGTTTATGTGTAATGATATTTCAGCAACATGGATTGAAGACTTTGATCATTCTTTTCTTAGTCATTTCACACTGCCCCCTTTTCATTTTTATTATTTATTTATTTGGAGAGAATAGAGTGTAGCTTTCTTCTTTACCACACAATACAGTGTTTGCTCAGTAGATCACTTGAGAATGTTCGTGTGGTCCTTGTGGTGAAATATAATATCTGTACTATACTTAGCATATTATACTAGAATGATATGAAATAATTAAATGGAATAATAGAATGAATTATAAATATACGCAAGAACACTAGGCATGTACTGCAGTCTGGAGAAATGTTTTTACATTCACAAACAAACTCTGCAGGCATGCTGCACACAGCAAAAATAAACTGAATTACATTTCCAAACTCTGTTCCTGTGGACCGCTACATTTTTACCCATAACATTGAATAAGAAATGTGAGGTACTGAGAGTCTGTCAGAAGTGACTGTCTAAAAGGAATTCTAACAGACAGTTTAACCAAAGGAGAAGAGAAAACTACAGGGGGCTTCTGTTCTTCACAGTGGCTTTGTTCTGAGCTATAAAGCCTAGTTGAAGGGAAGCCATTTTTCCCTGGTCAGGAATGGGGGATTGTGTAGAGGAGAAAAGGTATGAGATGGTGTTGTTACTGCCCCCCGCCCCCCATTTTTTTTCTTTAGCGTTGCTGTTTCACAGTATAATACTCAGTAATACTCAAGTATGCCAAATACAAAGCTATTGCCACCTGTCAGCAAAATGATTGTGTCATGTGTCCAAACACAGTTGCCATGCCAGCCATTAATAATGACAATCATTTAGCTTTAATTAATAGTGTTGACAAAAGAGATCAGCAGTTAGAATATTCATATTTTCTTTCAAGAAATAAATCACATTCCAGAATTGTTACGCTTATATGGGTTATTATGAAATGTAACAAATCAGTCACTTTATAAAGAGTTTCAAAAATCTGTTCCGAACACAAATGAGTATATTTGTAGAACACATAATGTATATATATGGCTAGTATCTATGTATGAAATATTTTCACTTTGGATCATTTAGCTGATATGGAAAATCATATATATCTCCCAGTCAGTGAATGATAGCGTCCTTACAGAACCCAGCTGTAGATGTTTAATTCCAATTATTATATGAGAGTTAGCATATCTGGACATGACTGGCACGAGTGAATCTTCTTTTCCCTGTCAATTTTTTAGGAATCATGCCTGCAGCAAAATTTCACCAATTTCCATCCTTCTAGAGTTGGAAAAAAAATAAATTAAAAAATGTAGAAAGTGGTGTGGGTTGTTTCCCTGTAGTGCTGCTACATAGGATTTAAAAAAAAGAAAGTGTTACATGCACTTGTCAATTCTCTGCTATCACAGTTTTGACAGTGTGTCTGCTGGACTTTCTTATCCAGAGTCTTTCCTGTGAAATATACTTTTGTTTCCTCTTGCTGTCCTGAAGAAACAGAGCTCATCAGCATTTTCAGGAACCTGACAAGAAAGCAGGTCGTCTCCAGTGAAAGCCTTTAAATCACCTGGCTCCCTCACTCTGGCTTGACACTACACCGGGTCTAATCAATATTGCACTATAGACAAAGGTGAATGCTGCTACTGCCCAGAACGTCCAGTCTAATTGATAGGTATTTTTTTACCACCAGGTAGTTCTTTGCCCTCTGGCTATGCACGGGGTGATATTCAGTCATTCGCTGCAGCTCTAGAAATGGTGGGAATAAAATCTGACAGAAAAAAGAATGGAAAATCAATTGCCAATATTTTTATATGTCATGTATACATAAATAATGAAAGGTGCAGGGCTTCCACCTAAGCTTACCTTAACCCGAACACATTTGTAGTGAAATCATTTTGGGGTATAATATTCTGCAAAATTCTTCTAGATATTAATAAATGCGATGATGTAATTATTAACTCTTGAACAGCATTTCAGTTCTTCTCAAAACTGCATATAAGCAATTGCATGCAAAGCAAATGCATACATGCATGTTTAATTGCTGAGTTAATTGTTGGCAAATATTTACTAGATTCCCAGATACAAGTGGATTTGCTTTTATTTTAAGCCTTTTGAGCAGCTCTAAATTGTGGGCAGAAATACAATAAGACTAAAACTGTGCCTTGTTCCATTTTTTGAGAACAAACTTTATTGAACTTATTACATATGTAGCAAAAAAGTCTTTTGCAGTCAAGTAAAATTGTTTAAATGATCTTCATGTTGATGTAACACTATGATATTAGTCAAAAGTTAGCCAGTTTAAGACCCTCTCCTAACCTCAAACCCACTGGAGAATGGCCGGAGGCCCACAAGTCAGAATGCATATATAGCACCAGTCAAAAGTTTGGACAGACCGATCCATAGAAAGCTTTATTTGTACTATTCTCCACGTTTTAGAATAATTATAAAGATTTCAACACAATAATGTAACATAATATCAGGAGTTATGAATTGACCGAAAAAAAAAAAGGATTAAAAAAAGTGGGGCAGCTTCGTGGGCTGGTACTCAGAAGATTGCTGGTTCAAAACCCATGGTTGGCAGAGTGATCCCACCATTGACCCCCAAGCAAGGCCCTTAGCCCAGTGGGTGCTGCAGGGACAGACTGAACCTACTGTCTCCTCTATGCCAGTTTCACGAGGTGACCTCCTGGGATGCTTTTCCAGCTGTCCTGAAGGAGCTCCCACATGTATGCTGAGCACTGATTGGCCACTTTTCCTTCACTCTCTGGTCAGACTCCTCCAAAAGCATCTCTACTAGGTTTATGTTAGGTGGCCAGCTCCTTGTCAGGTTTCACCTGATATCTGAAAGTAGAGCGTTCCTAGGAAATCCTTTGTAGTTCAAAATGACGTAAAGTGAAGAAGCAATTACTGTTATTCATGTGGGAAAAAAATTGATGAGCATTCCCAGACTGAAAAGTAACCTAACAAATTATACATAAAACCTAAAATAACTATAACAAATAGTAAAAGCAGGAGTTATATGATAAATACACAGCCTATATAAAGTAGGAATAATGTATGATAGGTATAATTTCACTTACCAAAATCAATACAGTTATACGTCACTTAACGACTGGGATATGTTCTGAGAAGTGAGTTGTTAGGTGATTTCACCATTGTGCCACCATTGGCCACCTTACAAAATGTCATTATGAGATGCATGGCTGTATCTATCTGGCTTGCTGATAAACAAATGCTGAACCCTATTTTTCTATATGCTTTCTCACTTGTGGCCTTTCTGTCAATTTTACAACTACCCACCACACCTTCACCTTTAAATGCCATTTATGGTCTAGTCCACATCTTCAAAGGCTCATGCTGGTAAGGGTGCAGTTCAACATACAGAAGTCCTTCTTCCAATGAATATATTGTTATCATATGCAATAATCCTAGCATGATAATTATCATTAATAATTCAGCTAGTAGAAAAGGCAAATGGGCTTGCAGTCAGTGGTCTTCAAATTTGCCTCATAGACTATGTGCAGAGATTCATGCTAAGCTAATTTAGTATGCATTTTATATGCCACTGAACATTGGCTTTATTTTGCTAGATTCTTAATTGTTCGCATGGTTCTCAGTTATGAGTGTTTTTGTCTTTCTTTTCATTTGGTTCTTAACATTAAATGTAAAAACTGGACAAAAATAATAGTTGTCCTCATCTGGCTTGCTGGCTTTTTTAAAAAGAGTTGTCAAAGGTAGAAAAATTAATGACAATGTGCCATTTTTAGTTTTTAATTAAAATGTAATAGTTACTTTTAGACACCAAAAGAACAATTGATGAACTAACAATACCCCAAACTGCTTCAGACACAAATTCAAAAACATAAAATAATATTAGAATTCTTCTCAGCAAAAGAATACAACAATAAACATTTTCTCCACATTTCTTTGTTTTTCTTTGTTTTCATCTTAACAACTGGAGTTCCAGTTACAGGAAACATGGGGAACATGGCCGTTTAATAAAAATAACCAGTCTTGTCCCAGCATGCATTGTTATTTCATAGCAGCATTTTTGTACTTTGTCTCACACTAGAGGAGAGTTGTAAACATGAATTCCTAATTATCCACTTTCTGTGTCTGTGACTGCGATTTTATTCTACAAGCACATTTTTAGTTTTATTTGCTTGGAACAAAACATCAAAAGAATGAAAATGACCATCAATTAACTTACAGTTCATTTTTATTTCCAGAAATTGAAGTATGTCTGTTTTGAAAAGGTTAATCTGAATAAAATGTCAATAGATT
The DNA here is from genome assembly GCA_026781145.1 of Hippopotamyrus pictus. Classification (NCBI taxonomy): domain Eukaryota; kingdom Metazoa; phylum Chordata; class Actinopteri; order Osteoglossiformes; family Mormyridae; genus Hippopotamyrus; species Hippopotamyrus pictus. Next base: position 23,149,778 of record JAODLC010000038.1, on the reverse strand, counting down.
ACTTCATTAAAAGAACCAAAACATGATTGTTCACTAATTATGACTATTTTATTAGCCTTAAAATTCAGTATATACAAAAAACATATTAAATAGCCTAAATTACCTTCATAGATAAATTGTATCACATTAATATCCTGCCCATAATATGATATGATAACCCTTCAGGCAGGTTTGTAGGGTTCAGCATGTTTAGTGGGTGCGATTAATCATGCACATCAGGAAGCCATAAATGTAACAGTATGATCTGTTTAAAGGAAGTTCATGGCACCTTTCTCTATGAATTATTCTAGCAGATCAGAGTGGCTTTCAGTAGAAACTGTGCTCCCTCTCTCTGCTCATGCATTTTGCTGATAAGTATGAGTTCTGCCTTCAGGCTACTCACTGATAATTTTACTGTTACTTACACTAATTAATGTATGTATTGAACAAATGTTTTCGATCCGCATATTTGTAGGTAATGGTGATTTTAAACACCTTATATTTCAGAATATGCTCATGATTCAGCATTGAGCTCTCTTTAAGGGAAAAAGTCCATTTTTTGTCCCTAATAGAAGAGGAAGTCTTGCAATATACTGTACAGTTCAGCAGACTGAAGTAACACGAATGGATATTTTGCCAGCTGGCATTATGCTTTGTGCTGACAAAGACTGTTTCAATGGAAACTGATTCAAGCCACCAAATGTCTGGCACCAAGCTTTTCTCTCGTGTCACAGCACAAACTTAAAACACACACACACACACACACAAATACAAGTCACTTTGTATTCCTATGTCAGCATAGGGAGGACGTTTGGTTTAATTTGTGATGGAGAAATGAGTGGCGAAGGGCTTAAAACCTATTACATTTCTGACAGATGCCAAATCATAAAACAAAGTCTTGCTGTGATGGTGAAATCCACATTGTAACATTTTAGATTTGTTCTAATCGAAGAGGAAATTCATGTGCATGGATCGCTGCATTCTTATAAAGTAAAGAAAAGCAATCATTACAGTGTTAAACTTTCACATGTTTCTGCTCTTTCCAACATGCAGATTGTGCTTAAGAGGCCCTGGTTTCTTTATCAGAATTACTGTGGTTCGTTTGATATTCATCTTTAAATAGCTAAGTCTGGTTAATTGATTCAGTAATGTACTGTATTTTTTACCTTTATTATCGTACTGCATTGATAATGTTGATGAAGTTAGTTCCATAAACTATGATCAAGAAAGAGGTTGACGCCAGAGCAACCCAAAACGTCTCAACATAACTTAAGCAACGAATAAGCATTCCTATACTTAAGGGTGCTTAAACATTGGATATTACACAGGCAAAACATCACTGAACAAGACTTAGACATTTACATTAATTTATTTGGCAGGTGCTTTTGTCCAAAAAGAAGTGCAGCAAATACATAACAAGCACACAACTGTCAAGGAGCCAATTTAAGTGCAAGTGCTGCTAAGCTAAGCTTCCAGTGACATGCTAGGCGTAGCTTCCAGTGACACGCTAGGCATAGCTTCCAGTGACACGCTAGGCGTAGCTTCCAGTGACACGCTAGGCATAGCTTCCAGTGATTGACCACTTTGCTTCAGAAATGTTACACACACAAATATTACCTAGGAAAGGATCTTGAAAGAAACTACTCTAAGTCTATAAATGCAATACACAAAAAACAAAAGATATCCAGTAGTGTCATGTGAACCATTTCACAATTGAAACAAGTTAATGATAAGCAAAGAGCCACTGAGGGCGAGTGGTAGGGGAAGGTCAGGGCACATTTTTTGAGGCGTCTCCAGACTTTCCATGATACAGTAATACTACATATTAAAATATACCTGTAGATCCTTTAAAGTAAATTAGCTCAAATCAAAGCAGGTCAAAAAAACTGTTAGAAAATAGTATGTCTATATGTTATCTAATAATGCTCGTAAATGCAGTTATGAGTGTATAACTCATAATTTTCATGGCAAAACAGTTGTAGATAATGTTGTTTAGGTGATTTTTGCAAAAGATAAGTATTCCATATTCTTCTGTTTGGCCCAAGACATGTTCCGTGTAAAATCGTCACTGGCCATTCTACAGTAAACCCTCTCCATTTGCATTTATGAACATACCTGACAGATAGCAGTATCTATTCAGATCAGTGGACACATTAACTAAAGCTGCCATTTCCGTTGTTCCCATTGAGACTAACTATTCTGGATAACTAGGGTTATTTATTGCGGCAGACCTGCATTTACCCTTGTTTTTAAGACTGGACAGGATGTCTCCTGCTTATTTTATGTATGCTTCATTAGTTACATCTTTATTATCTTTCATGTAAAAGCTGCTATCAGCTCCCATTAGAATGACTGTTTATTCATCAAGCATTCACTTGCTGAGATTTTAGGCAGCAAGTTAAACATCTGGGATATAAATCACGTTCGTTATAGTTGCATTACAATATTTAAGTCATTGAGGGAACTTGCAGAACCTACGTTTATTCAGCTTGACAATAATGAAGTACATGAAATTACTAATTACATATGATATACTGGGTTGATTTCCAAGTCCCATTGGGATAACTTTTTGCTTTAATTCAGTTACAACTTGCCCGTTAACATGTTCTACAAATGTAATTGAAAAGCTTAATTCGAAAAGAGTTGTTTCCATCAATCATCTATCCGTTTTGAAAATGTAGCAAGTACAGTATTCATAAAGTAGGGTGTGCATTGTGTTGTGCTGATTGTTGGTTCTCTTTAAGCTTCTCAATATGTATTTAATATATTTGTATGAATTTTCTTTTATTTTGAAACGCAGACATAGCCCAGGGTTGAATGAACCACATGCACTACCAGTTTGCAAATAAATAACAGTATTTTCTTAAACACTGAAATTTACATTGTTTCTCTGTTTCAGTCAAAACCATATATTATCATTACACTCACCTTTTAAAAGAAACTGCATGCAGGTGATCTCTTTCAGATATGTTATGTATTTCAGAACATCCAAACTCAGTGTATTTTTTTTTTAAGTCTAATTAGTGAAGTTAATATGCAGCATATAAGCACACCATAGTTTTATGCTGACAAACAAAAACCAAACACATTTAATACTTAGTAGTTACCTGGGGCTAAAGTATTTATTTCTTGATTTGATCAGGCCATGCTCCTTAATATCAGTCACTAAGCAATTCAGGAATGTCACAATGACGCAGACTTGTCTGTCTAAATATATACAGTGAGGGTGTTCCAGTAGTGTAGAGGCTTTCACTGAGCATGGGGTGTAAAGCGCTGTAAAGAATGGAGCATCCTGAGCTGAATCCAGCAGAGGATCCTTACAAAAGTACACAATGGGGACTATTTAGGCCTATCCTGTACTTAAAAATGCAAACCACTGTGGTGGGTATATGGACGTATATTTTCTAAAACAGCAATAAGTAGAAACCAACATCAACAATTGCTGGAAATGGCAAAAATTAAATTTCATATTCTTGCACCAGCAAAGAAAGTCTTGGTGGAGGGGGGATGGCAAAGTACCTTTACAAAATAAAAGCTCTCAGCTGCACTTTATCCCCCCACAGAGTAACTTTGCAAAATAAAAGCTCTCAGCAACACTTTCGCCCCACAGGACTGTATTGGCTGATCTGTTCTGCAGTAGCATCACCTTTTGTTTTTTCCACTAGTGTAGATGGGTATTCAACCACACTGTGCAGCATTTGACAGAGGAATACAACTCAAACCAAAGACTTGGCAGGAGAATCCAGACACACATTTTTACCCGTAACTTTTTATGACTCACTTGGTGCACCCTTTCCTGTTATGATTTTTAATCCAAAGATTCTTAAGTAACCAGTGCTAGGTTTGATTAGCCCCTGCTTTATGAGATTACATTTCTATATCATAAAAATTAATTCCTAAAATATTACATAGAATACAGAGGTGTTCCATCGCCATTTTTAACTCTGAAAAGGTCAGCAAGGTAATTGACACATTTGCAAAATTTCCTCAGGTGCAAAACACATCTGTTAACATGGTTATAACGGTTGATTCAGGCTGTGCTACACAGTCAGCCCTTTGTACCTCCAGGGTGGTGTCATTCAGTCAAGGATCGGATTGTGTGGCGAGTTTTCCTCTAATTTTTTTTTTTGTCTGCCTGTGCTACAATAAGAACATAAGAACTATACAAACGAGAGGAGGCCATTCGGCCCATCAAGCTCGCTTGGGGAGAACTTAACT
>JAODLC010000038.1:23135015-23145481 GCA_026781145.1 Hippopotamyrus pictus | reverse complement strand
ATATTAGTTATAGACGATACTGGATTAGTAATAAGAACTGGTAAGTTATATCTTGCCACAGTCCAAATGAATGAGTTTCAAGTGAATTAATAGCACTAAATTACCGTTGAATTTTGCCTGTTTAAAAGTACGTGATGACGTGGGATGGACTAGCCCTGTGCTTGCTAAGATGGGCTCAGTATTAACATAGCTATAGAGAGCACACTTTAATATTTATTGGGGAAAAAGCTGGGTTTCTGCAATGTGATGAGTTTGGAAGGGTTCCATTTAAAAATGTATTTGCTGCAACTCTGAATTAAGGGGAGAGTAGTGAAAGCATAATCATTTCATGCTAATGCACATCTATTGCCTCAAGGTGATGGACTTAATGATATTTAGCATGAAATATTAAACCTGGACCATTATCAAGTATAACATTTTTAAAACATGAAAATATGTCAGTCCTCTTAAATCTTTAGTATAAATAGAAGAAACTAGTTTAAATGTATGATTGCACAGTAATCAATGCTTCAGCTCAGGGCCGGTCAGTCCTGTAGGCGGCATAGGGTTAGGCATAGGCATAGGCATAGGCATAGGGTTAGGCATAGGCATAGGCATAGGCATAGGCATAGGGTTAGGCATAGGCAGTCACCTAGGGCACCGACTTGCCAGCCAATTTCACTGTAACTCAGTGGGGGGGGTGCTGGCAGTGAAGCCCGCATAGGGTGCCACCTTGGCTAGGACTAATACTGCTTCAGTTTTTATAATTAGTATATGGTTTGTCTTATTTGATGATTAATTATGATTCTTAATCACCCCCTGTTTGTATACAGCTTTCCTTAAGATACACCGACAGGAGACGTGATTAGTGGCACCAGCTCTGTCCACAAAGCGCAAAATTTAGATGAACTCGTTTGCACACCAGATCTCTCACTTTTGGAGTTGATACTGGAGATTTATAACACCCAGCTAGCCTGCTGACCCAGCCAGTGTCTGCCTGCAGTGCAGAGTTACGGCAACAGGATACAGTGGATACTGTTCCAGGCTGCATGCGTTACCACGGCAAGAATATTAATGACAGCACACAACAGTATCAGCGGGAGTGAGACTGTCTAGATCCTGTGAGGAAGCCATGCTCGGACGCGGCTTCTTTTGTGGTTTATAATGTAAGAAGATGTCAAAACTTTGACTTCCTGTGGCCCAGTGGAACAAAGCTTTAACATGAATATCCCAGTGAATGTTATGGGATCCATCTTGAATATCTGGCAAGATTAGGTGCTCTGCCTCTTTCAAACCCTCACACAGGGGGAGCGATATCAACCAGACCCCACAGTGTTATCAGTAGTGAACGAGTAGCTTCGTTTGTTTGTTTGTTTGTTTGTCCATTTCCGGTAAGGAACCTAAATGGTCATTGCAGAACTTCTTTCATAAAACACATGTAGGAAACATAAGCCTGATGAAAACTACTAATCAAAAGCATACAGCAGATTCAGAGAACTAAATGAAACAATACTGTTGACTTCTGGCTTTTCACCAGGAAATAAATAGTCTCCATTTCACCCATGTTGCTCATCTTATTTACACAAATGAACAGTTTGACTGCTGAAATTACAGTGGGGCTGAAAAGCAACGATAGCACTGGTACTTCTTTTGAAATGTTGATGTAGTTTAATTATGGAACCCACTGAGGGTTTTCTGTTGGCTGGCAGAATCGACCTCTGTATTATTATTAATCACATTCTTATCATTCATTTAATGTTCAAAGAGATGGTCTCACAAAATTGCCCCAGCATCCTCATTAGTGTCTGTCTGCTTGCATTAATTTATTCATCCATCTATCCATCTATCTATCCATCTATCTATCTATCTATCTATCTATCTATCTATCTATCTATCTATCTATCTATCTATCTAAATTTCTTTGCTTGCTTGGTTGCCTGTTTACTTGTATATATTTTTCATTGTTGTTGCTATTTTCCCCACACCCACCTTAACATCAGCTTATTATTGCATAATCATTTGATGCAAATGTTCTTCAGATGACACTGCTCGTGTGGCAGCTTGAATGCTATTGCATGTAATTTTGTACCGTATGGTACCGGGCAGCATGAATGCAGTAAAATTAACGTTCCAGTGTGCAAAATATGTGCTTCACATAAAAGAGTTGTAATAAGTAGTCAATGTTTCACGTACCGTACATTCTTATTGGGCCGTGGCAGCTTTAGGGTGAAAATTAGAAGTAGGGATATTAAATATGCACACTGTGGTTTATGAATGGCTCTGGCTCATGACCAATGCAGACATTACCATTTTCTCAGTGTTGACAAAGCAGGTTGCATTAACAATTATTGTTCTCTACCTCTATGAGTGAGGGCCTACCAGGGCTCAGCAAATGAGTTGAACTAACCTTTCTGACCACAGTCTTCCCTATCTTCTCAGTGTCCTCATAAAATATTTAATATGCTTCTAAACAACCAGCCCAGTCCTATTGCAATCTTTTTTTTTTTTTTTTTTGATTGTTGAATGATGTCATGGAAATGAGAGAATCGATATGCTAGGCAAACTACACTCTCTGTGACCCTATGGAATAGAGCAGATTCAGTGATTCATGCTTCTTAAAATTCATTTTGTTTGAACTTATATAATTAATCCTTAATCGTAATGTCGGACACTTGATGCCCTTGATAGATGTTCCCGATAGGTCATATAGGAAAAATCATATGTGGAGCGATTTTATATAAATCACTCAACTAATATAAGTGTGGCAAAATAAAATTCCATTGGAAATCATTGTTATCTTTATTTGCCACAACTCAAAGAGTCCTGAAATTTGGAATGTGCATTTTGTGCATCTTACATGAATGATAAACATATTGATCCTGAAGGTGAGTGTACTTATAAAATCTGCAATAAAATGATCAAGAATGCCGAACGTGAATTCCGGAAGCTGTGGGTGATGGTGATAATGATGGACAAATGTGTTCAATATGGGGTCAAAAGTGCAGAGCAGCAAGCTGTCAAACAGCAAAGGGTACAGAAAAGGGAACATTTCACAGACGCATTGGAAGACTGATAGAAAGTTAATATACAAAGAGAAAAAACACCAATGATGAAGGAATGTGAGTAGAATGGTAGATAGTTGGGTAAGTAGGGTATAGGATACAGGATAAAAGTACCTTATGCTGTTCATTGATGTGAGGAACTTTCTGAAAATGTCTTCAGTTATTATTACTATTATTATTATTATTATTTCTGTGAAAGGGAGAAAGAACATAAGAGCACTTTATACTCATTCTCAGCAATTAACAAATGTACTGAAAGATTATCTGTTGGATTTCAAGGAGAGAAATGGTAGAATACAACTGCCATTATTAAAACTGGAAAAGAAACTGTTTGCTATTACTGCTTTGTGTGTTTTTTTTTTAAGTCTACAGGATTCAGTCTAATGTGCGGACCCCTGTACTCAGACTACTCACAAGGTCTTGCTTTCATTTTACTCCTCCAAAGGCATTGCAGTAAATGTGACCAGAGGTCAAATACAGCTGCTCAAATATTTTTCTTACTAAATGGCGGATTTATTGGATAAATAAGTTGTCCGCTTGATTCCGAACCCGTTGTGATTGAATTTTGCCGCTGTGTCAACATCGCCACAGCCCCATATCAGAGGCTGGAGAATCGGCGGTACTGGCCGAGATTCCTGAGTAAATAAAAGTTGGAAATGAATACAGATTTCGAAGGTCTACGTTCCTGTTCCCATATGACATCTGTATCTTGGGGTCATTTTTCACGATTATTGTTCATAAGCAATATTACAGTTGGAGCAGCTGTGTAGAATATACCTTATGGCGGTCATGCTAGTTCAACTAAATTAAAGCACGCATACATAGCCGGCTTTGCAAATATAAAGTGCTTTATTTACCTAAATAATTTTATCTGAATATTTTCCAGTTTCTCGATTAAACAAATTAATTCTATAGCGCAGCATATGGGAGACAACAAATTATGCATTTAAAAATCCTACTCACCTTTCGTGTGGACCTTTGCATTTTAGATTTCGCTTACGTCAACATTAACCCACCGTAAAGAAACACACAGGCGTGAATCTTCAGGTCAATTTTACTGCAGAAAAAAATCTTGATTATGTTCATGCTTTATCTATACTTAAACAAGGATAATTTTATTTATATTTTTAGCCCCGTTAAGACCCAAAAATAACGTCCCAGTCATTTTACAGACAATGACGAAAATCCCTTTTTTTCAGTTTGAGGAAAAGGGAGAAGCGGCAGAAAGCTTCTCTGCTTGAAAGGAGCCCCAGCGTGTTGGCCTGTTTCATAAGAGCAATGAAAGGACTCGAGGATGAACCGTACACAAGCTTCTGCTGATCGTAAAATATTCAGAAGCATGATTCTCGGTGTGCTTCATACGACAGTATAGTTTAGATAATTCTTTTAAAGGAAAGTATTATTATTATTATTATTATTATTATTTTTTTTTTTTTTATTATTATTATTTTAGAAAATATTTTAGTTTGACGGCGGGATATCGTAAACCTCTGCTGATGAAATCGTACTTGATTAACAGATCCGTGTGGCAAACAGCCTGACATATGGCTGCCGAAGCAGCTGGGAATCGTACCTAAGGCATCCCCTACGGCCATTAACATATTAGAAGCTTTTGTGCAGTCAGACAGTCGGACTTCATCTCGTGCCCAGCTCAGAAAGACAGCACCCCAGAGCTGTTTGATATAGGCTTTCAATAATGCATTACCGTTCAGTCTGCGAGGGAGCTGTTCTTGGTACTGAAATATGGCTGAAATCTGGAGCCCCAGTGAAGCCTGCGTTCATGAGTACATTAGCAAGTGCTCCCCGAGATCGTTCTGCAGGGATAAAAATACAGCTACCAAAACAACGATTCTAATAACTATAAAATCTATAGTGTTTTAATGAACTAGGAAAAAAATGAATGCGTATAAAAATAAAAAAATCGACATCCGTTATGTTTAAAATACTTTTAAGTGGGTTTTACTGTTTTTACAACCACACGGTCATTCTGTTATTACTATTAGACATTGCAGAGTGCAGTGTGAACGTTGCTTCTGTATTAAGTTTCTGGAATTTGTCGAAACACTTGAAAACAGTTATTTTCCAAAAACAAATATTTAACGTAAGTTACATAGCTGCAAATATTAATTTAAACTTCACCTACCAATCAAACCTCATCAGACAATACTCGTTGAAATTTGGACAACTTTATAGGTCTATCTAAAAGCTGAGAATCATGCTGCCTCCCTTAGTTTGGGAAAATATGTAAATTTATTATGTCGTCAAACTTCAGGGTGCGCATTTTTAACACGTCACAACTTTCTTCTTCTTCTTCTTTTCTTCGTACTACCACTATAGGTATCAAATGAAACACATGGCGTATACTAAAAGCAGAACAACACTCGAACGTTTTCATTTATGACGGAAATTGTTTCGTTATTTTTCCCAGAAATTTAACTAAATGTCATTACTCACAAATCAACCATCCCCTTTCTCCGAAGCCAAATACCAAACAAAAGCAATAAATAGGTCGCATTTCCCCGGTCTACAGCTGTGACCACTTTCATCAGCCGACTCTGTCAAAACCCCGTTAGCCCTCTGAAAATATTGCATTTTATATCACCAAAAGTCGATTAATACTGCATCACAAAACAATTGGTTTTAGGGAAAGTGCGGGCTTTGTATTATTATTATTTAACCAGATAATATAGACCTAACTAATTTGAGTAATATCAAATCGTTTTAATTTTAATAATAATAATAATAATAATAATAATAATAATAATAAAATTTATTAGTTTTTACTGCTATATTATTATTATCATTGTTGGATTTTTCTGCTTATGATAATTTTGAGATAATTATTTTTCTTTTTTTAGTCTAGAAAAAAAATAAAATTACATTCATATATTGCTAGACAAATCATTTATTGTATTATTGTTGTGGTTGTTATTATTGTTGATGTCTTGTTTCTGTTGCTTTGTTATGCAATTTGCAAAAAATAAATAAATAAATAAAAACTAGTCATGGGATGATGTATAGTAAACACTTTTTACACTTCCGCCGAACTGCGCTTTAGAATATAAGAAATTTCTAAAACATCTTAGAACATTTGTAATATCGATAGTATCATGCAGTGGGTAAGTTACCAATTTATTATTGCCTACGCGGAAAACCACTGGCGGGAGATGATGCACGTGCATTTCTCCTGTTCTCAGTTTTCGATACAATACTTCCGACAACCGGTGTAAATGAAAATAGTTGGGGCTGTCAATTCAGGCTAATTAAATAAATCATAAAACACATAGTTAAAGTAGTCAATTGTTCTTTCTAGACTGACCTTCACCAATTTTCTGAATTGCATAAAATGATATTTAGTCGCAACAAACAAGCTAAGAACGATGGAAATAAAAATAATCAAGCTAACAATAACAACTATAATTATAATAATAATAAATACAGTAAATGTTTTGTATTTAATCTTCTATAGGCCTACATTTGAAGGCAAGAGTGTTTCGCAAAACGTATAAATGCACTTTAAATAGTTTCATAGTTACAAAATATAATACTGCGGTTATTCAGGAAAATTTGTCCGTAAAGTTGTATGTTTTCTTTGAGTTATGGCCCTGAAAAACAATCAATAAGTAGCATAACTTCACAACTACATACACTTTCATTTAAAATATCTCACACACTAAAAATATTGTACACGAAAACTGCTCATACAATGTTGAAGTATTCCTTTTAGATATGCACAGTCGATATTGTATCGTTGTATCTGCTTTTTGTAGTTTTTGATGGTTATGATGCTGTTAAACAGAAACTGCCTATTTGAGAACTTCTTATAATGGCATGAAATGTATGTAACAAGAAGAATGGGCAGCCGATCTATCAATTATAAGAACATTACGTGTTTCACTCAAAAACGTAAGTGGAGTTCTCTTATTTTTATGATTATTCTTTTTTATTATCATTTCAAGCTGGTGAGGATGTAGCTCCCTTTTGTTGGATTTGGCTTACAGAATTTATTGAATATAAACACAACTCAGGAAGACACAATCATAGCTGAAGACTGAAAACATACAGGAGCGAGGAGAAAGACAGTGAGACATCGTCACGGTGCACGTTTCACGTGGGCGTAGTTTGTAAACATATCTGTGCAAAAAAATATTTTTTTTTTGTATTTTTTGTTGTTTTCTTTTCCTTAGGCAATGCGAAAATACCATTCTGTTCTTATGTGAGAACAGGCTGTACTGATGCCTATCACAAAGGTCTTTTCACAAAGGTCTACCGCTAATGCTTATATAGTTATTTGAATGCACAGAATGTTTGCACTGTAAATTATAGGATATAAAAGTGTTCTGCCAGATGCCATCGGAAAAATAAGAAATAATAGTTTTTTTGAATAACTTAATAAAACTGAATCGTGCAGGTTAAAGATCCATTTTTATTTTAAAATTCCGTATCCATTTATCCATGTTTTTTATTTTAACTTGGGATTCAGATTCTGAATTCTGAGAAGGTGTCATACATATATACAGTTAACCATATTAACATATCTAGCTAATGAACATAACCTAAATAACTATATATCTTAGTGCAAATTCAAAGTAAATGTCTGCGGTCGCAACCAAGGTCATTTTACAGTGGTATGATAGGAGTGGCCATTTCTACGTTTGGAGCTCTTTTTATAATCATGCAAACCTTCGAAATATTGACCAGGGAGAAAAGTTACGCGGATTACGGGCAACACTGAAAGTTGAGACCAATATTTGATGGATTTTAAAATGTTAGAACAATGCAATTTCAAACGTTGTTTATTTATTTATGTAATCACATAAATAAATAACCAAGCTAGCAAATTAACTTTACAGTTGCAAATAATGAGGTAACAAACAGATAACCTTTTTTTTTTTTTTTTTACAATGTTTAGCAATTTAATAGACACACATTATATGAAAGCATATTACCACATTAAAAAGAAATACATAAATTAAATAAAATTCAGAGGACTTTTTTTATCCAACCAACCAAGAATGGGGTATATACTGGACCAGCAAACATTTGCATTCTTCACATTCATCAGTGAAACGAAGATGACTGGGGAGAAAGTATATAAATAAAACATCGTAATAATAACCCTTATACAACCGGTTCCATTAATATACCACGTTTAAAGCCTTCGTTAAAAGGAAGACAGAAATTTATATTTATTTGGATGCTCCTTGGTCCCAAAACACGGTCAAAAGCAACTATTTTTCAGTCAGTTAATGGGTAGCAGAAAATTTTAACCGCTTTTGTTTTTGTCTTTGGTTACAAAACCATACGCGCACCACATTCTTTTTGAGGTCCAGTTTCTCTGCTATTGCTGCTATCTTCTCTGACGACGGTCGAGGCTGAACAGCAAAGTATGCCTCTAAAGATCTTTTTTCCGGGGCTGCTATCGATGTCCTCTTACGCTTCTTTTCTCCCCCGTTAAAAATGTCAGGTTTGCTCATTTTCTCTCTTTGCGCTCCCTCAGCCTCTTCCAGCCATGCTTGTAGAATAGGTTTAAGCGCTATCATGTTGTTGTGCGAAAGAGTTAATGACTCGAAGCGACAAATCGTACTTTGACTTAAGGAGCCCACACCGGGGATTTTCAGATTGGCAAGCGCAGCACCAACGTCCGCTTGGGTTACACCGAGCTTTATTCTTCTTTGCTTAAACCGCTCTGCAAACGCCTCTAATTCCCTTGGATCGGTGTCTGAGTCGTTAATGGAGGGAAGTCCGTTTGTGGGGAGTCCTGGCGTGCTCTGGGAACTTCCGTGATGGCCAGGTAAAAGCCCGTGATGCGTAAGGGGGGAATTCATATTCATAGCAGCCTGGTGGGAAAGATGGCCCAGGCCGTGCATGTGTGAGTGCGGATGGGCAGAGGTGGAAATCAGTCCTCCCCCACCGCCGCCGCCTCCGCCACCTCCGGTCCCGTCGTGTCCACCGGTCATTAAGGTCAGAGAAGGCGAGCTAATGTGCTCCATGAGGTCTGGGGGTTCAAGGTTCTGGTGATGGTGATGATGGTGGTGGTGATGATGGTGGGCGAGAGGCACGGTGGAGGTCGACGAGCACGGCACGCTGCTCATCGTGTGGTAAGTCGCATCAGGCTTGAAGGGATGGGTCTTGCCCTGAGACACTGCGATATCCACGGCTGCCAGGGCTTCGGCGCGGGCCAGGAGCGTCTCATCTAGGCTGGCAAAGATGTTGCTCTGCAGCTGAAAGTGGAAAGAAGGAGAGAAACGGTAATGGTGAGAAAAAAGGGTATCAGGAATAAATGGATATGTTAACCTCAGCTGGGGAATACTGTCATCATAGACCACATTCTGAATATTCCTTTCTGAAGTTGAAGTCATAAAAATTAATACAAAAAGGCAGAAGTCGCAGCCTTCGGTGAATATGCCTTCAAAAAAGATCACAGGCGTTCAGATGATTGCCGAGGAATACATGAAAAAAACATTAAGCGCCGCTTGTCAGATTGTGCCTCGCAGTACTCCTTCTTATTACAAACGAGCAGACCCTGGTATAGAAAGAGACACGAGATAACTTTAGCTACTTTACCTGTGGAGTCTGCAGGCAGGCTCTCCGTATTGCCTCCGAGCTGGAATGAAGAGTGGTGTACTTGTGTTCAGGTAAAGTCGGATGCATGGCAAAATGTGGTTGTTTGCTGTTCATGGACATCATAATTGCGGATCCTCGAAATAATTAAAGTGCACAGGAGAAAGGTACCGCTCCGGGTTTGTTCACCAGTGATGCAATAACTAGGGGTGTTGAGTGCAGGTTTCGAGTCGGGAGATCATACGGTGATGCTTGCAGCCCCAGTCGCACTCGTCTGTTCGCTGTTTCCTACTGCTGGGATGAGAAGAGCTCCTACACCTGAGTCCCTCAGATCTCGTCAAGCGATTGCGGCTTCTCTCGCGAGACACTAAGCCGTGCAGGCTGACAGATGACAGACGCTTTAAGTCCAGTTGCCTCTCTAGCACTCCGACACGTCGACGGCGGGATTCTTTTTGAGGACGGAGAGGTATAAAGCATGGGTTCTACACCTGTAGATTGTGCGCAGGCGTATTCGCTGACAACTGTTTTTGAGCAAGCAAACATAGCCTACTAGCATCATACTCATTTCATTTCTCTGTTTTAGGTTTGTTATGGCTATATGAAACATAACTTTTTAATATAATAAATGCCAATTACTACCTGGAAATCTCAATACAACAACAACATTAATAATAATAATAATAATAATATTAATAATAATAATAATAATAATAACAACAAAAAAGTCCAAACTTAAAATTTTAAACACATTAAAAATATTAGTAGACCCTATATATTCTAAAACTTTATAGAGATATAATGAGCTATGATTGTTTTACCTATGTAATCTAGAGAATATGAACAATATTATTAAAACCATAA
>JAODLC010000038.1:23096429-23114012 GCA_026781145.1 Hippopotamyrus pictus | reverse complement strand
TATATGATACAGTTGTTTAACTCTATGGTGAACTCTGATTTTATATATATGATACAGTTGTTTAACTCTATGGTGAACTCTGATTTTATATATATGATACAGTTGTTTAACTCTATGGTGAAGGTGTATAATCTGCACTAATGAGAATAAACGTTGTAGTTTTGTGGTTTCATCTAATGCTTTTGCTGTCTGGAATCTCTGTTATATCATTAGCGTGTGTTAAGGGCCGCCTTCTCCAGTTAGGTTAACCTGATCCCCAAATTGCCCACAGACTGTGACTTTGCATACGAGTGTGTCCATGTCTGGGGCCCGTCCTATCAGGGGCCTTCCCATGCTGTGCCGACAGTGCCGTCTCGATGAGGCTTCAGGCTCCTTGCAGCCCTGTTCTGAAAATTGGCTGGTAGATGCACAAATATGTGGAATCTTGAGTATATAGTATTGATCATCAAAGAATAACATAAGGCAATTGTAATCTCATCTAATTGCAGAAAGGCATTGAAATGATAGATCAAAGCAGACTAGACAATATTGTTAAATATGTAATGCTTTCATTGAGTAACAATCTACTCTTTTAGTTATGCTGAATTGCATACCTGCAAAACATCAAATATGTGTCCATCAGTATTATATATTAATTGTGCACTTAAAGAATTGTCATTACTGGGAAACAATGTAGTTCAAATGCAATTGACATCAAATCAGAAAGCTACCATGTACTTTTCCAGATTTCTTTATTTTTATAGGCTCTTTATATATACAACTATAGGACCAATATGCCTCTCTTTTATTTAAGCTGATAACTAAACAGAAACATTAATATTAGTGGTGAACAGTAAACTGAACAGGATGACATCGCTTGATTGTTATAGCACAAAACAATAATCACTGCATCCAGTCTGAAAAAAGCCGGCCAGAAATAATTTTTTCTGTAATTAATTAAAATCACTTTTAATGTTATCTAAAGCTCCTGTACAAAATCAGTAGCTGTATGTTAATGTGACATGAGACAAGTATTTTCTTCTTCCATAGAGTTCCTTCTTGAGAGTGGTCTCTTTAAACGCGGCAAAGGTCTTTCACATTTCTGCTATAGATACATCTTCTTACTTCTCACTTCCATGAATGTGCAGTTTATTCTCACGATGTTACTTCAAGTTAGACTTTTTCTGTGTATGACTCCAGGTTCTGTACTTAAAGGATGACACGATTCTCTTTATTTGCTATTTGCATACTACAGATACTGCGTAATTAATACACATGTTTTGATTTTGTTTAACTTTTAAAAATTATAATTAAAATAATATTGTGTGTATTTGATATGTTTTGAATTCAGTGTTTAAGATTTCCTTGTGAAAAGCGTTTGGTTTGAAGGGAATTTATCTACACATAAGCGAGTTTGAATGTGTGTGTAATTTGCAGTCATTGACAATAAGGTCTTTATCATAATTACCATAAACCCAGCTGAAGGGTTGAAAACATTTGAGGAGTATTTCAGTAAAGTGCATTTGGGTTCCTGTTTTGCTGAAATATGTACATGTGACTATTCATTAATAGTGATAATACCTATTAAGGTTTGGACTTTGTATTAGTTGCTGAAGTAAGAGGCTGATAATTTGGACCCTTTTCACTGTCTCTCTGCTGTCCATCCAGCCAGTAGACATGCCTTTAGAGCAGGGGGGGCATTCTTATCCACAAAGGGCCGGTGTGTGTGCAGGTTTTTGGGATAACCTGTAGGTTAGCTGTTCAAACCCAGGTGTGAGGACTCTTCAGCCAATCAGTCCTCTAATTAGTGACCTAATTAGGGAGTTGCAGGGGAAACCCGCATACACACTGGCCCTTTGCGGATAAGATTGCCCACCCCTGCTTTAGAGTCAGGAAATAAATTTTGTTCATACAGAGGCCTCTTTTGGACAGAAAAGGAACTGCAGGGCAATTATAAGGACGGTCCATCAACAGCAAGTCACACAATGAAAGAGCCAGTGCTCTATAAGTAACACGTTAATATTTTGTTTAAAATATGTGACTTACTAGTTATAGAAATAAAATATTCATTCTATTATACCTGCCTTTTTATATCGATTCTGAATAGACCTTTCACAGCTGTTAACAATACAGTAGTTCATTATTATCTTTTGTTTATATTTTGATATAATATTAATTTAGTTTAAAAAGTAGTTTCTTTTCATTTACTTTGATTTTTTTTTATTTTTTACAAATACTGTATACTAATTATCAGTAATTATGAAAGCAAATAAATTACCATTTAATATAAATGAGCATATATTTATAATGAATGTCAATCCACAGCTGGATTCTTGCATACATTCAGCTGTCAAGAATAAAAGATTAGGCTTAAACTTGAAATTGTATTCACTGAAGAGACTGAACAACATGCATGTATTTTTAAAGCATATTCTTAGCAGCATTTATTTTATTTTTGGTTTAGGGAAACTGAGCCCTTAAAAGATGATTTTAAGCTGATACTGCATTAGCAAATAAATGTTTAAAAATACAGTTCCAATTCACTCAAGCACTTTTTTCCTTGGCTGCATTCTTTTTTATCAAGCAGCTGAGAAAACTAATTAGACACTGGGAGACATCAGTCACATTCAAAGAACTAATTGCAAAATAAAGGCAGTCATGTGTCCCATTCAGCCTCTTGTAAATGGTTTACAGCGATAGCTTCATTTTCCCTGCTTGTGGCTAATTACAAAGGTTCATAAAAGCCTATACAAAAAGGACAGGGGAACGCGTTTATACCAGCTGCCCCAAGAGGACCAAGGCTAACAATTTAGCCAGAGCAGTAATAAGATGCAGGAGACCACCACACTCTGGAAGGACGTCCCTGTTCATTTGGGCAGCCAAAATGAGCTGAGACATAACGGCTTCTTAATTTGCCTCTGCCAGTGGGCTGCTGAGCTAACACACACAACACCTCTTGTATTTGTCACTTTTATAGCGCGATATTCAAGAACATCCATAAAACTTCCCTTGACAATCTTTGGAACTATAAATTGATGAGTTAATAGTGGCCTTTTATATTGAATTATGGCTAGAACCACTTAAAAGTTTTTTTTTGTTGTTTTTTTTTGCTTTTGTATTGTCTAAATGTGTAACTAGAATCACAACAATATTCTCACATAAATGATTTCTGATCTATAATGCAATAATTATTCTAAGGTGTGAATACATCAGGGCCATAAGCAGACGTATAATACGTATGTTGTAGAGAGCTAAATACAATTTGGGATACAATCTATATTTAAGGGCTAAAACATCTGTTTGCACACTAGTGTGAAAAAAAAACAGTAAAAGGAGCAGAGAAGAAACATTACATTTTTCTAGTGAATAAAATGAAGTAATGCTGACTTTCTATCATGACAAAGTTGGGTAATTAGAAAGGGCTCCAATTTTAATGGAGAATATTCAAACCATGATAAATGACTTTAATAAAGGTGCTTGTAACCCTTTAACAGAGACAAATTCCCCTGACAGTGTCTCCCATCTTCCTGCCTAGAAGATAAAACTGTCCTGCCGATTCTTACTCACTGCCCTTCATCTTACCTGCCCCGTACAATAGCACAATGGATGGAGCCTGCTTGTTTATGCTGTAGTTCATCACCAAGGTTGTTCTAACAGATGTTTTCTCTTCTCTAAAATCTGTGATTTTTAATCAAAATTAACTTCCAGGCAACATCATTATAAATAATTACACATGGGCTTTCAATCTTTGCTGTACTGAACATTCGCTTACGGTCTATATATATAAAATACGCAACTTTGCTAGGATTTAAATGTCGGAAATGTAGTTTTGGTGATTCCGGAGATGGGATACATCAGATGTAATGCATCACAGTCCCACCGCAGCTAATGCTTTCAGGCCTGCTGAGTGGATTGGAAGGTTTTGGCTAAAGATTGTGATCACTGCGGAATGCGGACTTATGAAGAGGGGAGTAGGTGCAACAAACGTAAGGATGTCCAGTAACTTTCACTTGTGTTATTGCATTTTGTACTCGATTTCTGTCATATAAAATTTAGACTTTAGCTAATAGAAAGAGCAATAGTTATAAAACCCTCTGAAGAACATTCCATTATTGTAAACAGTCACACTGTACCTGAAGGGTCACAGATAAAGCACTATTATGCTCATAATTAAACATGAACCAACTCTTTCTTAATGTACTGTACTAATTTTTCATTATAGAGGCCTGTAGTTATACATTGATTGTCAGTGTTCATATTTTTATAGCTTTTTCTGTGACTGTCATTTTGCCTGGATTTCTGAGTCTAATTGCCATGTTTGCATGCTCTCCCCGTGTCATCGTGGGGTTTCCCCCAGGATTTCTGATAACCCCCCCCACAGTCTAAAGACATGCTAAGCTGAATTGGAGTTGCCAAATCATTGGTAGGTGTGTGTGGTCCAGGTATACCATACCTTGTGGGGACCAAATGTCCCCACAACGTGATGAATACCCATTTATATTCTACTGTATGGGGACCAGTTTTTATTCTTGTATTTTGTTTGGTTGCGTATGGTTATGGTTAGGGCTAGTAGGGGTTGTCATAGTTAACATTAGCATTTTTCCCATAGAAATGAATGTGCGGTCCCTAAAAAGATATGATTATACGACTGTGTGTGTGTGTGTGTGTGTGTGTGTGTGTGTGTGTGTGCATATGTGTCCTGGCTTATTCCCAGCCTTGCAGTTCTAACTACTCCTCAAATCAATGAATGAATGATTATGATAAGTAAATGATTTCAAACTTAATTGTATCATTTGAGGTCCTTGAACTTTTTTGCATTCACATGTCAAGATAAGAGAAAGAAATGCATTTAGCTCTTTCTATTTATTCTGTTATATTGGACTCTACTTATTTCAGAGTACAAAATGAACTTTGGAATACATAGTACTGAGGTTTTGAAATTTGCATTTCACAAATATAAGAGAAATCATCAGTGTCTCTGGCTGTGACAGTAGCTTGAGATTTTGGTCAGGCACGTCTTGCAGCCATAACTTTCATTTCATTTATACATTAATAAAAAAAAAATAATAATCTAGAAGCTAATAGCATTAAATGGTCTGTTGTGTCTTTCAGACCAAGGTAATGGCAAACGTAAAAACGGCTCTTATAAGGTATAGTGACCTAGCAGGTGAAAACACGAGTATCAGAGAGCAGTGCGGATATGGTGGCCTTTCGGAGCTGAGTGTGCAGCCAGCTCAGCCCTCGCTCATGCCGGCAGTGACAGCTACCCTTGGTGGGATGCAGGCACTGTAGGAAACAAAGAGAGTGCCGATTAAATACACATGAGCACCTAATTAGTCATTCACCTTTACTGTGGCTTCTGTGGGTGAGCTTGTTTCTTAGATTGACACAGAAAGGTGGTGCCCCTGAGTTTAACAATTCGGGGAAATTAAATGGAGGGATGATGAATTTACTCATTGTAGCACTGGGTGTTCTGCAGTATAATTGCAGAATGCAATTAATTTGTAACAGCACTGGAGGTAATAAAAATCTCATAAGTGCCAGCAATTAAACATAATTATTTGAATAAATATTATGATAGAGCGCCACTGTAAAGCCTGTATTTTCTGGAAACACGGAAAGAGGCGTGGTACTTTCCTGAAAGGCCTAATATGTGTTATTCAGACTGACAAAGGCAAACAAGTTAGTGCTGTGGGAGAAACTAGCAATCTGATTGGATACAAAGATGTGAAAAGGGACCCTTATAATTACACAATGGAAGAGAAAGCTGTGTTTCTCTGTGCAAGCCATTCACAAATCTCAATGCTGGCGATTGTTTGCAGACTGAACACAGCCTCGGCATCCATCAGTATGTTAATGTGCTGAACTATTTGCGACAAAAAGAAGTAGAAAGCCGAACGACGGATCAGGCCGGCAAGCGTACATCCATCTTTTAGCGATACGAGAGATGTGAAATCTCTGTGGCACTTTTCCAGGTTGTATACACCGGTTTGACTCGTATGCATTTCCAGACCCATAAAGCTTTTGATTTGCTTGCCCTGTACGAGATTTAGAATGTGAATGAGAAAGAATATTTACACCGTTGTCATTACTTCATCTTCATGGAAAGTTATAAAGTCGCAGGACAAGAGAAATGTGTCAGATGATTCTAAATATGTTTTTATGTTTCACACATATGTATTTCACATGGACATTATTTTATGGCCATCTATGTAGATCATTTTCTAAAGACTGTTGTGATGCTGTATCTCAGTCTTTATCAAATACGGCCGCACCTTTATTAATTTTATGTGAATCCATGCTGTGTCATTATTTCAGAGGAACAAAATTGATTAAAATTTACTTGGAATGGGTTTCTGGGTTTAATTAAGTGTGCTGCATAATAAAATTAACAAAAAGTTAAAAATGGACACTTCTGTGGAATTCCTGGTTATTCTATCAGAGTATGATGGCAAAGGGAGTAGAGTACTTACAAGACAGAACAGAACCTTACTTATCTTATATGACAATAAAATAGGACTACAGTAAAATCCCGTTACAGTGGACTCGCATATAACGGAATATCGTCTATAACGGACGGGATCCGCTGGTCCCGGCCACGCGCCTTTAAGAACATGCAGAAAAAGCATCGGATATAGCGGACTCGCATATAACAGAGTTTCTCTTATAACAGACAAACAATTTGGTCCCCAGGGCCGCTTTTAGCTGTAGATTTGTTCGGCTATAACGCACATGCAGGCTCCGCCTACAAGGCGCGTGGCGTGCCGATGATATCCAGCGCAGATACGTAGACAGGATTATTAATAGTCACGCTCTATAAATAGGTATGGCGTAACTGCAGGCAACACTGATTGGTCTGTGTGGCTGTCCATCACCAGGCACGCTGTGCGTCAGCAGACGACGCTCGCAGCTGGAGGGATGCGGTAAGCGATGAGGTCATGGTTACTACTGTACCGTACATGTATAACCACTTATAGGCCATATATACTCCCAACAGTCAGGTAAAGTTGGATTACTACATGTACTATATAATAATCTATACCACAAGTCTGTCTGCTGGGGTGTGGCATGAGTAAATTGTGTCCTGTAATTGTGTTCTGGGCGTATATACAGCAACTCTGGATATAACGGACTTTGGATATAATGGATGTAATAATGGATATAATAGTTCTGCCAGGTCCCTTGAAGTCCGTTATAATGGGATTTTACTGTACAAGGTATATGGCTATGCAGAGAGATCTTTGGATGTAGTATCATGAGCTGTTCATAATGCATGGTGAGTTACAGTGCATTTTCCTCATAAGAATGCCCTCTAACAGTGTCATTGAAAAGGACATAAGCAATAAAGATGGGTTAAAACTATATTCTTATATATGCAGAGGATATTATCAGACTAGCATGATCACAAAGCGTGGAAGATTTGATCGTTGGAGAACATTTATCGATACTGCAGGCCACTCTCTTTGTGAGGATAAATGCAGTGAAGTAAGCCCAAATTATCTTTAACTTATGTTTATTTAATTTATTGAGTAGGTTCTGAAAAAAGTTGTGATTGTGGTGTGATTTTCTTGTGGGTGATGTTTAAATATTTTATGTAACAATAGTAAACAAAAAAAAAAACAACCTTCTTATTGTTTTTATACTAAGAATGCTGATGCACCATTACATTTTGTCTATTTAATATACAAATTTCACATTTTGATTACTTTTTGTCATGTATTATTTACTTCCCTTTTGGTCATATCAGATCATGAAAATGATAATTACTTGAACTTCTGGATCTGGAAGAATTGAGTTTTAGCAAGAAACAGGTCCTATTTTGTAATAAAAAAGGTGTTTTTCTGTATAGCCTCATTTTTGTCACCTCCACCTCCAAATGTAATACCACTGTAAAATCTAAAAATGGATCTACTGAAAGGTTCAGTGTAGAAATGTTTAAGCATCCAAATTCTGTAGTGCTAACAAGGATCCCAGTGTCTGTTGATGGGATGGAGGAGACTGGGTTTGTTAGACTACTGGAAGAGGTAAAGTGATGTTTCGACAAGAAAGTCTGAGTTCTACCTTTGCTAAGCAGTATGGAGGGACAGAAAAATCCAGTAATTTGCGGTATGTGAGGTACCATAGTAAATTCCATCCATCCATCCATCATCTGAAATCGCTTGTCCAATTCTCGCTCGGGGGGGCAGAGGCTATTCCGGAGCCATAGTAAATTCACTGATTTAAATTGAGAAGCTGGGCAGTGCCCATTGTGTCTATAATGGCCTATATTTATGACAAAGTGCTATTTGAAATTTGAGTCTTGTTTGGTTGCCCATTGAAAATAGGATCAAACATACATACATTCTTCCTGATCCAGAAGTTCAAGTAATTGTCATTTCCATATATATGCATTTTCCATCATTCCAAAGTGAAATATGAGCCTAATTCGGTGAGTCTTTAGGTTGCTCATTGAAAATAGCATCTAACATACCTGAAGATGTATATGTGTGTGTGTGTGTGTGTGTGTGTGCGTGCGTGCGTGCGTGCGCGCACACACACACACACATATTAGAATGTCATTTACTATGCTAACAAGTTACAGCCTAGAAAAAATCTGGATCTTTCACTCAGCTGCATAATAATGCAGAAAAAAGGATAAAAATCAAGGAGAAGGAATCATAACTATTACTTGATGCATACGGGTATGAGGGAGACAGAATGCAGGGACATAGATAGACTGTGTAATTTTGTGTTTCCATGACAATTTATCAGCAGCCTTGAACTATTAATGAATACTATTAATGAAGCCCAGCTGGCCCATTTGGACTGATTATCTTCTTAATGAAAAGTTAGGCCATCTGGATGCTTCAGGAGGGATCAAGTAGTTTGATGTTTTGTTCCTGGCACAGTGTCATCTGGCCAGTGGGCTTTTGGTATTATGTTTAATTTGCTACTGTTCTATAAATCAGAGACTTGTTTTGGCTTGGAGATTGAAGGGGACTTTCATCTACGTCATTCTGTTGTTGTTCTTCCTCGTGTCTTCCGTCTCCATCACTGTCCCTAACGCCACACACTGCAATATTTGCTGTTTACTATTATTTACTTGCTTTACAGCTTTATGGCAATCCATGGCTTCATTCAATGTAATATATTGATTTTATGTATTTAATTCAAATTGTTGTATCGGTTTATCGGATGTGTGGGTACTTCTTGAAGTACACCCCATTCTCACTCACATATCCATTCGTCTTCCGGCCGCTTCTGCTGGGCAGGACCATGGGAGAACCTGGGACCGACGTCAGCCAAAGGGTACATGGCTGGGGTGCACGTTGTATGGGACACCAGTCCATCACAGGGCCAGTTTGATCACAGGAAACCAAAGAGGGAATCAACGCAATATGGGGAGAACATGTGAACTCCACACTAGGCTTGGCTGGTACGGAGTTTAGAAATCCCAAAGGTATTATCTTTAATCCCATCACAAATACAGACACTCCTCTTTCTATCAAACTAATACAGAGATGCAGTATTGAGGCGATGCATTGTCACAGCGTTAGTGGTGATTGAAGCCTCGCAATTCAAAGAATAATGTGCATGCATAGGTTAATGCCACAAAAACAAAATGCAGAGTAAACTGAGAGAGCACGCGTGGCACACGCAGGTCCGAGATGCCGCAGATTGGGCAGGTGACAGTGATATCAAGTGGTTTTCAACTTTTTCATCAAGGAGTTGTCTCATGTCCCCCTGTACGCCACTTCCACCTTGATGTATCTATTTAGACTCTCTGATTCCAGACTTTACCGTGGCCTACTTGATTTAGAAGAAACAGACCCCTCCCCAGCCTTCACACACAGAGCAATGGCGGCTTGAACATGCCAGGCAGCAGTTCTGCACAACTGTGTCCAACAATTTTCAGGTGGATTTCATTCTATTTGATGGAATTTAGAATTTTACTGATGTAGCAATTCTGACAAACTAATACAGAAATGGTAAGTTATTAATGGGATTTGTAGTCATGTCCTATGTCTTTAGTCTAATGGCATACGATGCATAGTTTTTTGTTTTTTCAACAGAGTAGGCTACTCACAGTAAATTGTACGGTGTGCGGTGGTGAGGTTGGCCCATTGCCCAGAATAAAATGCTTTGCTCTCTAACAATTTCCAGAATAAACTCACTCCACCTGTGACGGATCCCCGCGCTCTCGCATTATCTGAGGGATGGAAGAAAAGAAAGGTCACAGTCACGATTAAGACCGCGACGTCTCTCTCTCCAGTAGGTAAAGATACGTCCATCTTTGGCTCAGTTGTTATGTAACTCTAAAATGACAACCAGAAAATAATGTCGGAACAGCCTTGATTACAGGCTTATTGCTCCTGGGGTTGGTTGCCACAGCATATATTACAGAGTAAACATAAACTAATTCTGCAGAGAGAAGGAAGGAGTGAGGCTGTGCTATGCCTTTATTACCTGCTGTCAGATTATCAGGCTGCAGCGTCTTGGAGGAATGGAGCAGGACTAAACTAAAGTCTGAGCTTCAAGGGTAGAATCATTTTAATGTGACGGTATATTTGTCCCTAGCAGAAGAACCATGGCCAAGACATCACATTAAAAATAAGTTATTTTCAGCAGGATTTACAAATGCGAACTTTATGGAAATAGAAGTGTATTTTTTTTAAACTTCATTTTAATTATACAGGAAAAAAAAATGAAGGTTACACTTTAGCATCTGATTTAGTGGTGCCACGTTTTTGGGATGAGATAAACCTTTTCATGGCATCTGCCGTAATTCTACAAACTGCTGACATAATTTACTCAAGAGAAATGCGCAGTATTATGATTTCATAGGAATGGATTTATCCATTTGTCAAATGCGAATTCCTGTTTTAGAATAAATGTGCAAGAGACAAATATTTCATTAAAATTGATAAAAGGACAACAACAACAATAATAATATTTTTGTAAAACAACAAAACAGCAATAACAATAATACTTAGTGTTTAATAATACTAATTACTTTACTGACTTAATTTATCCTTGCATCCAAAGGAAAAGTTCAATTATCAAGTGCTGCTGTTACATGTTCCAGAGAACACGGTGAACTCCCTGTGCCGCTGCTGTAGGAGAGCGGACAGGTGTATCGGTGACAACAGGACCAACATCAGTGCGATACTAATGTGATTGAAGTGCTAAATGACTGTAGAACGCTTAGAGCGTGAACGTAGCATTTAACAGCCAAAATAGTTAAGTGAGATAATTGAGTCTGATACATTATCTCTTTGAGCATTATAAATTGACTTTGAATCTCGAAGTAGATTGCTTACTATGGAACTGAATAAATGTAGCCTTAATATCCATCAAATTTCAATAGCTCAATCCAACAGTGTTACTTATCAGTCGCAGGAAGAGTTTTCACCTGTGCATTGTCGTCATGGTCTGTCAAGTGTTGATTTCTTTATAATAATTTTTGTTTTATACACTGTCCTAAGATTAACCTGGGTGCTACTGCCTACTGGTTATTTTCATTTCTGGATGAATAAATACTATTATATTTATTTTAGCTGTGTATGCGGATTTCATGAACCACGAACATGGCAAGCTAGAATCAGAAATCACTTGCTGAGTCTGCCTGGGCACACTGAAAGCTGCTGTACGGAGATTTTTGCATTGCCTGTTACACCCATCTGTGAGAGCAGGTTGTGCTGATGTTTGATGTTTCTTCAGGGTTTCTGGAACATTGGCAGGGAACAATTGATTGGAGAGAACCTAACCCAGTGAATGCATTAGGTGTGTCTGTCAAGTGCTCCTTGCACTTAAGAGCCCCTTTGCCAAAATAGCACCCTTTACCATATTTCACACCTTTTAAAAGTATCGCCTGCAGAAATTCCTGCATTAGTATTAGCTGTGTGTTAATCCAAACTCAGAATATCTTAAAACAACAGTGTGTAGTTAGGGAATCTTCTTATGATTACATGTAGCTGACAGAAGATGCAGGCTGGCAATGGGTTAAAAATGGAAAACACTCAGCTGAATTTTATGTCCTCTGTGGGCTCAAATTTATATTTCAGTGAAGTGTTTGTGCTCCAGTCAGCCAAGCCTGTGACAGGCGGCCGCCCTTCAGGCTACCACTTACGCAGGATGGATGGGGTTTTTAAGGCTACATCAGAACTTGAAGTGCTGGTCAAACCAATGATGATGATGAAATGAAAAACAGGACGCATACACAATGCACATGAAACTGGCACAGTGTTCCCAGAGACGGTGGTCTCTCTCATAGACTACCAACTCCTAGAACTTTCTATATGAAATGCCCTAGTTAGATCCTTCAATCATCATTAAAAAATCATTTATTATTATTATTACTACTACTACTACTACTTGAGGTGTCTCAAATATAAAATTATGCTAATTATTGTTAATTAATCATGAACCAACTCTTAACTGCACTGAGCTCACTGTTAAGTTACAGTATAGAATACTATTATCTACCTATTAGATACCAGTATTTATTATTTTAATAAACCAATAAATACATTTGCTGAAGTAAAAAAAGAGACAGTGAAACTTACCACTACTTAATGGAACTAACAGATAAGTATAATGTACTTATCTAGAGCCAGATCTATCTCCTTTTAACCATAAATTAAGTTAAGTTAATCTCAATCAGGAGTCCCAAAAGTGGGGACTGCAAGTTGAATTCCAGAATATGAATTTTGAAATATAATTTAAAATGAAATTTTAAGCCGTTGATTACAATAATCCCGTTGGTATCCGATAAATCCACTGGCCGTCAGAAGAAAGAAAGGTGTTGCCAGTTTCAGCACTAACCCCTCAAAAGCTGAATGCTCTGCAGTTACCCAGCGAGTCCTTCAAGAGCAGCAAACAGGAAGACGTACACCTAATCCAGAGAAGTGTGAGCCCGTACCCCAGGAAGCCTTATTCCCGGGACTTTCCCATCAGAGTGGATTTTAGCCTGCTGACAGAAATAAGAAGCATTTTATCCTGCTCAGAAATAAAGTCTGCTGTTATACTTCTACTCTGTGTTATGTGACGCACATGTTTGTGGTGTGTGTCTATGAGAACATACCGGTTTGAGCATGAGAATTGAACTTGAATTTCTAGTTAAAAAGAAAAATGAATTAATAATACATGCAGGCATGAAGTCGAAAAAAAAATCTCAGTTCTCAATTTGCAATATCATATTATTATCATATTCATATTAGTAATATATTGGCATATTCTTTTTAGTGGATATAAAGTGGTTAAATGTGATTTTAACTTTAATTCTGCATTGTTCTTACTGTAAATGACAGTTTTCATACTTGTACTGGACAACCCTAATGCTGCAGACTACAGTGTGAATTTTAAACACTCAGCTTTCTTGTCCTCCATGCATATAAATCTTCCACTTTTCAATTGAAGTTTTAAATCATTGTGTGACTTTATGCGGAAAAGCGTTGAAAGGCATTTTAATCATCATGGGCTCATAGCCACTCGTGCGATGATTTAAAACAGATAAAATGGTGAATCATATATATATATATATATATATATATATATATATATATATGTTGCCGTAATATATTTAAAATTTAAAACATATAAATTTTAATTTTGACAGCCCTAATATATAACAGTATTTGAAAGTTTTTTTAAATAACAGTAAAAAGCTGTAATTCAAACTACAGTATAGCTACTGTTAAAATGACAGTAAACAGCTGGAAACCCTGCTGCCAGTATTTTACCATAATTTTATTAGGAAATTTTTTACAGTGTATAGCAACAATCATGATTAATCTGATTCAAATTTTTAATGCAATTAACCCATATGCAGCACAGAATGACTCAAAATCCCTGAAATGTCTGTCAACCCATTTTGGGCAGTTTTGGTGCATTCCATTTGCCCTCGGAACTCGTATTCCGAGTCGGATTCTGAGTTTTGAAGCCAGAAGTGACGACATGCGCGCTCCCATTTCTCGGATATCCGAGAAATATCTTGGAGCAGCACAGAGGATCCAGAGTTCAGAATCCAAGATGGCTGTGCCCTTTATCAACAGAAGGGAAAGTTGTAGTTTTATACCGTTTAAGCACTACTTCTCATTGTGGCTCATTAAATCTGTCGCACACATTATACCGTCCAACTTATCTGTGGCCGTGTTGCTACGAAGTTTTATACAAGCACTGCGCGTAATGTGTTATCAACTGATATTGCTAACAATGGCAATTAACCAGGCTAGAATTGGATTTCATAATTAGTTGGATTATTTGTCGGATTTACGGTAGTTCGGGCTAATTGAAAGTGAATGAAGATAAAGACCATTTAAACTGAGGTACCCTAATCCGACAAGTTGTCCGGCTTAGCAAAAAATCTTGCTTTTTGATATGGGTCCATGGTATTGCACTTCTGTGGCAGATGGAATGCGTCCGACTTGCGTTTAAAATGTTCAATAAACATGTGACGTGCATATGTATTCCCTTTTCTCTTGAGTCTGTTTGCTCATGCAAAATGAAATACGATTAATATAGATTAAAAATGAATAATATTTAATTGTGATTAATCGAAATTAATCCACAGCAACCCTGTGATTAATCTGATTAAAAATTTTAATCGTTTGACAGCACTATTATATATATATACACACACACACTCACTCTTTATATACTCATATATATATATATATATATATATATATATATATATATATATATAGTACTGCCGTAATCTGTGTCAGATGTGAGCAGATAGATTTTTCAAAATATCGTCAGCCCTATTTATCTGAAACATATAGTTAATGTCAGAATTTAAATGTCTGAGTTTAAATGGATGCAAATGGTGTACACTTATGGTTTAGCTACAAAATTACCTGCATTTCTGCCGGATATCACAGAAATGATGAATGGAATTTTAAATGGCGGAATATACATTCAAAATGAGGAGGGTCGTAATTGTGCCTGATAAAGCAGAACATGTGCTGGACTGAGAATATAATAATAATAATAGTAATAATAATAATAATTAATTGCACAGACTAATTGCATAATTTTATTCTTGGGCAGCTTCCCTAGCCTAAGCTATTCAGTCATATACACAGGGATTAATTTTGTGCATGAGATGGTCATAGTTTGTTTTTACATTCTATTTGCAATTTAAGTAGCATCTGCTGAGAGACAATCACCCAAAGCTGTGTGTAGTTACTGACTTCTGCCATTAAAAACTTAAACTGACAAAACTCACACGGAAACATCTGGTCTCCAGCTAGACATAGAAGATACACTTTATTCTTTTATTCTTTAATATGAACAGATTGGTGTTTCTCACAGATTTATGGTAATATCCTTGTTGACAACACAAGGGCAGTAGAAATTTTTACAAAAATTGAATCTTTCCACTATATGGTTGGCAGGGAGCTGGATCCTTAGCATGAAGCTTGGCAAAAATGTACTTTTATCCAAGGGCGTAGGTTTGGTTTCAACATAGATAAGGACCAAATCAGCCCAAACTGCCTGTCCCCCGTCGGCACACACAGTACTCCCATAATAATTGTAGGGACATGTGCTTACCATCCACACCCAAATCTAGACCCTTGCTTTTATCACATTTGAGTAACACAGGCCAAAGGTCACCAATTAACTTTATAATTCAATCATCTTAGAGGGGCAGACTTTTTGGAAGGTTTTTCATTCTGTATAGAATATACCTGAATCGCATTTACAGTACTTACATTTTCCATAAACATATAGAAACATATAACAGTCAGCGTATTAGCTGGATAACCAGGAAACAAATTAGATACCAAAGTTGTGAATGAAGTGTTACACTGTAGCGCTCTTGTTCTTAAGTGTTGCGCAGCCTGAAACTAAGACTGTAAATGTTGCATAGGGCAGAAAAGCCAAGCATCTGTCATCCATTTCTGGCTGTAATTA
This sequence comes from Hippopotamyrus pictus, assembly GCA_026781145.1. Lineage (NCBI taxonomy): Eukaryota > Metazoa > Chordata > Actinopteri > Osteoglossiformes > Mormyridae > Hippopotamyrus > Hippopotamyrus pictus. Next base: position 23,098,133 of record JAODLC010000038.1, on the reverse strand, counting down.
GCTCGTATTAGACTGATACAGGACTGCAGCCCATGCCTGGCAATGAGACATTGACCTGGGACTTAATTATAACTAGCACAGGTGCCAGTGCTCCCCTCGTTATTCAGGGCCGCTATGTAGGAAACATTCCGGGAACGTTCCAGAGAAATGCAAAAAACAGAGATACCGGAGAGTACTAACCCACTACAAGCACTGATTAAAACCCATGCTCTACAAAATTAGTATTTTTTCTTGGGTGGGAACTGAGGTATATTTTATATGAAGCTGAATATGTGTTGTTTTGTAATGAGTGCAATGCAGCAAAGAAGAGACAGCAGAATAGCAGGCAGTGAATATTGGATATTTTTTAATCAAATAAAGCAAGCAAAGCCCACTTGTGCACAAGACATATTTCCCTTTAAGCTGTCCAAATACGAAAACCAGAATCTGTCACTTATATTTTATGTATTTGACGCACATTGACATAAGCCAAGAAGCCATTATGTGTATCAGTTCGTCTTGATTATATCTGGGTGTGATCGGTATGCCATGGTATGTAAATAATGCTTAATAGAAACATCCTAATCGTCAGACACTTTTCTGCATGTAACAAGCCTGTTTTATTGATTACTATGTCAACACCATTAGCCTGCTGGCATTATTATCCTCGAAGCAGGAATTCCTGACAAATATCAAGAGGGCTGGAGGCTGTGACTACTGAGGCATAGCATCATTGTACTCCCTCATTTAACATATTTTATATAAATAACCATTTTCTCACAGCCCATCTTAGGAATGAATAGGCAGCACTATATTATATATAATCAGGAGTCCATAAAATGATGGATGTTGGTGTTTTCATACGTATAATATGAACTGTCTTAAGAATGAATTGAATATGGTAACACTGTACCTGAGGGGGTACAAATAATGTAATATTATGCCATTACTTCTGTTTTAATTAACCATAAACTAAGTCTTAGTTACATACTGATCTCATGATGGTTCATCTTAAATGAGTCATGAACCTTCTTTTATCCCAAGCTGTTACTGTGTTTGTTGCTATATCACTGTAAAAAATTTCCTAATAAAATTACGGTAAAATACTGGCAGCAGGGTTTCCAGCTGTTTACTGTCATTTTAACAGTAGCTATACTGTATTTTGAATTACAGCTTTTTACTGTTATTTAAAAAAACTTTCAACATACTGTTAATTTTGGAAATTACAGTAAAATACTGGCAGCAGGGTTTCCAGTTTTTTACTGTAACTTTACAGTTCCTATACAGTATTTTAAATTACAGCTTCTTAGTGTTTCTTAAAAATGTTTAAAATACTGTTAATATTGCAAATTACAGTATAATACTGGCAGCAGGTTTACCACAATATTTACAGTGTACACTGTAAATGTAGAGACAATTGCAAACTTTTTGTCACAGTATCTAAAGGGACAATATACTTCTTTTCCCTCTCTAATGTGTGTTTTCAAATGAGCAAAATACGGTGGCCGAGAGAGCTCAACGCGCTGCAACTTCAGAAAACATATGCAAACTGAAAAAAAAACACAACAAATTAAAGAAAACGTCTCAATCAGTTTGACAACACAGGCGCTGCAAATACGGAAACGCGCTGCAAACACACGAACGCGCAGCAAACACAGAAACGCGCTGCAAATAGCAGGGACCACAACGGAAATGTTTCAGGGGGACCTCAAAAAGTGACGAACC
>JAODLC010000038.1:23082586-23096329 GCA_026781145.1 Hippopotamyrus pictus | reverse complement strand
GTAAAGTTGGATTACTACATGTACTATATAATAATCTATACCACAAGTCTGTCTGCTGGGGTGTGGCATGAGTAAATGGTGTCCTGTAGTTGTGTTCTGGGCGTATATACAGCAACTCTGCATATAACAGACTGTTTTGCCAGGTCCCTTGAAGTCCATTATAAGTGGATTTTACTGTAATACCACTACTTTTGTAGCAATGTCAGTAATTTACAATCACCAAAGTAATAATTTAACATACAGCTGCAAAGGTACTGAAAAATCATTTTAGTTATACTGAGAAGTGAAATTTAAAGTGATAAAGTTATTCCAGAAAAGGCAGCAAATTCACAGCCATCATGGAATGAAAGCCAGTTATTATTATTATTATTATTATTATTATTATTAATAATAATAATAATAATAATGATAATAATGATAATAATAATAATAATAATAATAATAATAATAATAATAATACTCTTTATTATTAATAGTTGTTGTGCACAGCTGCACAGCAGTGCAGTAGTGAGCTCTCTTACCTCAGGGATAAGTGTTCGAGTCGCTGCGTGCAGAGTTTGCATGTCCTCTCTGTGTTGCGGGCACATCGTGATACCATAGCATGCTTCAGAAGAAAGGGCAGACAGCTAGTCCCAGCAGACAGCGTCACGGGGAACGTGCTGACAGACGATAGAGCTGCCTGCTTTGCACGGTGGAACAGATCAATTTTTATCCAGGATTTTGTTTTGAAGTCATTCCGTAATAAGCTGTAAGTTCTGGATGGATACACGGCACACTGTACATCTGAGCACCCATACGTAGGCTGAATATACCCATATGATTGGTACTGATCATTAGAACGGATTAATGATGCAAATGTTAATTGTCTGTCTCACATTGTGGCAATGTGAATATTTCATTATAAAATTGAACATACTTTATCAAATGTTTCATCAAACATATGTTCAGCTTGTTTCTTTTTTAACCTCCTAAATTTATAATTAACCTCGCCCCGAAAGGTTAAATAAAAAATTGCTATGCGTCATTTATTTGGAAAGAATGTCTTTTGCCTTTCATATGTCATATGAATAATTGTCTTCATAATAATTTTCACTCAGAAACCAGCTTGATTGCTTTAGGCTGAATATTTCAAAGTATTCCAGAAACGATAATTTATAACAAAATTACACCAAAGGTGAACATGAATTCAGTACCTTCATTATGTCAACGACTTTTGTACTCCATTTGTCCACCTTCCAACCAGTCAGATTCAGTGCAGCCCGGAAGACTCAGGCAGCATAGGGCAGAAGGCTGGGGTACACCCTAGGCGGGGTGCCAGTCTATCACAGGGCACAGGGCTGGGGTACACCCTAGGCGGGGTGCCAGTCTATCGCAGGGCTGGGGTAGACCCTAGGCGGGGCGCCAGTCTATCGCAGGGCTGGGGTACACCCTTGGCGGGGTGCCAGTCTATCGCAGGGCTGGGGTACACCCTGGGCGGGGTGCCAGTCTATCGCAGGGCTGGGGTACACCCTAGGCGGGGTGCCAGTCTATCGCAGGGCTGGGGTATACCCTAGGCGAGGTGCCAGTCTATCACAGGACTGGGGTACACTGTGGGCAGGGTGCCAGTCTATCGCAGGGCACAGGGCTGGGGTACACTCTGGGCAGGGTGCCAATCTGTCGCAGGGCACAGGGCTGGGGTACACCCTAGGCGGGGTGCCAGTCTATCGCAGGGCACAGGGCTGGGGTACACCCTGGAACGGATGCCAGTCTATGACAGGGCACATACACCTACATGATCATTCACATTGAGTAATTTACAGTAGCAGCATGTCTTTGGACTGTGGGAGGAACCTCGTATATCATGGTAAAAAGTACAAACTCCACACACATGGAAAATGTTTGAAACGCCAATCCTAGAGAAGTGAGGCAACAATACTGAGGCACTGTGCCTGCCCCGATTCTGTTCCATTTTATCTACATCAATATTCTAAACAATTCTGTGAGAAAAAAGCACACTCAAGTATTAGAATATTCTCACTCCAGACTTTTATGTCACATTTATGTCACCTGTACTATCTTGTGTTTGCCATTGTTATAGAAAATGATTAAATGTTAATATTCAAATTTTGCATCGACAATAACAAATACCAGGTTGTTAAATAAAGCTTTTGTGAATATTATTTGAAGGTGTTGTATAGCTGAATAGATGCTAAATTCACTGAATATGAGGCAGTGTTCAACTAATTAACAATCAAACTATTTTATACTCTGAGAGAATATACATCATAAGAGAAAAGCTTTCACCGTTTACTGCTAAATGCTATAAGCAATGCCTGAATGGAACGGGGGGCTGATGATACCATTTATTGTCAATAATGGGTTGCATTATGCATGAGCACACAAAGCGGGGGAGGGGTGGCGTCAGTGGAGGCTGAAGACCACGTTGCAGCTGTTTACATCTCCGGACTTCCTGAGAACTGGTGCTGACATGAGCCATTGACATTTAGAAGTCAGACACATGCACACCCACAGTCAGACTGGAAATAGTCTGCTTAATGGGTTTCGTCATTGTTATGGTTTCTTTTTTTTTTTCCCCTGTAACACTGCAGGACAATGTGAGGGTTGCATGGAATTCATGAAAATACACACTCTGCAGGCAGCGCTAATGGAAGCTGCTGTGGGTATCTGGAGGTTCTCTGCAGCACTAAACTGCAGCTATATTTGGATGGTGGCTCTCTCTCCTGCATCCTGCTTGCGGCTGTGGTTCTGCTGAAAAGCAAATTTATGCGACCAATCGCTGTCCTTAAGGAAGGATGGAGGGAGATCCCAGAAGGGTTTGTGGCTTCCTTTCCCGGAAACATGCATCACCTTTACCAAAGTGCTGCCGATTAAGTGATGCCTTCATATGTTTGATTTCTCTCCCTCGTACCGCTCTTGTTTTTGTACACTTTTACAACTTGAATTTTAATTATTACCTTAAAATTCCAATTTAAAAAATTCCACAAATATTCCAAATTTAATGTGTTTACAAATATTTTTTTTCTTCGGTTTTTTTATGCATTTTGATACAGACCAAAATTTTTCTGAAAACACACATATCTGAGGAGTTTGCAGACAGATGGTACAACTTCATAGCCTTCAAATGAATTTGTACATTTTAACATTTAATATTTCATACACATGCTGACACAGGAATACTTATATTTCACATAGAACCAACTCAAAAAAGAGTTTTGGACTATTTGACGTAAAATGCAAGAGTTTTTTTAGTAATATCAGCTGGTTTGTCAATGCATCTATCTATCTATTAAAATAAGGTTGCATGGAAATTGGGCGCGTTCCTGCCGGAGTCTGAAGCTGTCCTTAGACATTCAAAGTAATTTCTAATATTAATTCCAGAGGACCTCTCCCATTCAAATAGGCTTAGGTTAATTAAGATGATTCTGTCCCACAGAATAATGTCATTGGGAAAATCCTCTCATTTTGCACACATCCTGTTCTTATTATTTTATTAAGCCTAATAAGGTACACTTGTCTCCTCTTTTAAGGCAGTTCTGTTATTGCAAAAATGACTTGAAAATGTATGCAGTTGTGGCTAAATTGGACTTTGTCCCCAAGGTAATATTCAGACTGATGGCAGGGGGCTGGGTAGCCTCCGGGACACATCAAATTCAATCTATACTACATGGATTCTGTGACAGAGAAAGAGGAATTCTCGTGGACACCTAACATTCTTGACATCCTGAATTCGTTGCTAGGCATGGTGACTTCCACTAAGCATGTCGTCGGTACATGATGGTTAGGATTAGTATGACTGAAGGTATTTGTCATTACATTTGCTGTATGTTGAATAATGTAAACTGTGAATTACACACACACAAAAAAAAACCCAACAAACTTTAGAAACGGCAAACATATTCACGGGAAAGTTACCATCTGCAAAAATGATTGTAGATATATGAAGCGTGACTTTCTCTCGTGGCTGATTTTATTGTGACTGCCAGTCGTACATATTGGAAATTCTCTGCAACAAATGAAATATAGTATTGGTGTGTTTTTTTTCTTGCTTTTATTTCTCCTTAGAGAAAAAAACTAAACTATTTATCTAAATGGGGCCGTATTGAAATGTATATTTGTGCACCATAAAATGATTTTAGAAAAAGGAATTGCATCTACCACCACAAATTTGAGTTTGTGTGGTTTTCATGTTATTGCTAAACTGCACAGGGTTCCAGCACGTCAGTCAGTGTGTGTGTGTGTGTGTGTGTGTGTGTGTGTGGGGGGGGGGATGTATATATTGAATCCCCACAATGTGATAAAGACCTGCTACTTTGATGTTGTGTTATAAAAATTAAAGAAGTCTTGTATTTAGTTTGGTTACTTGTGGTTAAGGTTAGGGCTGGGTGGGGGTTAGGGTGTGTTGGGATTAGGCTTTCGCCCATAGGAAGGAATGGAGAGTCCCCAGAAAGATCTGAATACAAATGGGTTTGTGGCTGTAATATGTGCCGTTTTGTCAGAGTGCTTCTCAGACCCAGCTTGTACCATTGTCCCAAGTGGGGGAGAAGCGAAAGAGTAAAAAACCGACAAAATCCTACTGTTAGGTCATTGACTTCCTGGCAAGATAATGAGGCATTTAATTATATTCTAATGACAATAAATCCTGTATCATTTGTTGTTGCTTACAGAAAGTGTGCTGTATTGTAGTGCTTGTTATTTAGTATTAAATGTTCGTTGTGTTTGTTTGCAAGTACAGAGAGGATCCACAGACAAAACAAACTGAAGTGAGTGCAAAGTAAAGATTAAAATTTTGCATGATGCATAATTTCATCTGTGCAAGTAAATCAGAGCTAAAACATCTCTTCTGACCCCTTTACTGGGGTTGTCCTTATACCTTTGTAGAAAAAATTCTTGGTAGGAAGGTGGGAATAAATGAAGGTGAAGGGGTGAACAAACACATAGCCCAGCTACTTAATAACACCACAGTGTTGATTTATTATAAGTGAAAAAGAAACTTTGTAAGCTGTGGAGGCTGAATAGTTAAGGCATTGGACTTGAAGTGTAGTGGTGCTTTTTTGTGCAGGTTCAAGTCCAGCTGACAGCAACATGGCATCTGACCTTTGGGGTGGTATAGCTCAGTGTGCTGGCCTGTGATCAGTAGGTCAGCGCTTTCACTGTTAGGCACTTAACTCCGACATGCCCTAGAAACTGGGGCAACTCCTGCTTTCTCAACTGTACTTCACTTGTATTTCCTTATACATGAAGGTGGCTCTATTTGTACTATGATAAAGATTAATTGAAGTTGTGTTTAATGAAGTACTCTGCAGCAGTTTAATGAGTCACCTCTTGTTTACAAGGAAAACAAGCTGTAAAAATCACTGTTTTGTAGTTACAGAACTACAGAGTCATTGCTTCAGGCATTCAAAGTGTTTTAATGTTGTTATATTCATAAGTTTAAACTTCAGAGTCAAGAGACATACTTTCATACCTAATTGTAGTAATTTGTTATTAAAATACAGATCTCTGAAAAATATATGTGTGTATACGGATAATATGACATCACGTGACTTACATGATGATTTAAAAGGCATGAAAGAACTGATTTTGAGTTTAATTTAATGTGTCTCTGTACTCTGTCCAGATAGTGATCATGAAATACTGCCACTTAGATGATGCAATAGAATGTTTATGTTTGGGGTTTTCTTTTGTCTGAAGGAGATTCAAATGCTGTAACCAAGTAAAGGGTGGACTGAACCATTGTCATCCTCCAAATCCCCCTCCAGTTCATCAGCAATGTAAAATTCTGCTAAGCATGGTAATGTGAGCCATAATATCGACCACAGCTCACAGCTGGATATCCTTCCCCCCATGAAAAAGAAGGTAAAACTGTGGTCAACAGCACATCGGTCCTCTGCCCCACAGCACTACGCTGTGTCTCTTTAACACTCATCTTGCCAGCTGTTTCCCCGTGAGTTATGCAGACCAAACTGAGTATGATCTCCTCCAACATCCTCCGAAGGCCGTTTACTCTCAGCAGCCAGTAGTGATGTCCCATGCACTTTTCTTATCACCCCATATACACATGCCTATTGACGTCACCAAGCTTGCATCTAACAGGCTCGAGGTACAATCCACTCAGTAACAAGATGATTTGCATGTATCATGTCCATTTAATGAAGGGCACTTCTACAGTATCCCAAAGCTTGCCGTGACTGTGCTTGTGCTTTTGCTGTGTGCAGCTTCGGTAATTCATCAGGTAAAACGAATGCTGTGCCTAATATTGTCAGTGTAACTTCGTTTGACTTTTATTTGAGGATAATGAAAGTACGTGCTCTTCAATATATCTAACGGCAGGCAGGCAGACAATCACAGTCAACTTAGGTCGCTAGCAGCACGCAGACTACAGTATGTAAATCAGACAGAAACAAATCTTCTGTCCCAGCTGGGAAACTCATCCCAAAGTACTTAACATTCTTTTCCCCTCCCTTTTCGTTCTTTGATGTTCTTTAAATGAGCCTTCAAACTCCACTGTTCTCACAATTCAATTTTACCAGCCCATTATCTAAGATATAATGTGGAGGTTAAATATATCAGGGCAGCCATTATGTGAAAATAATTAGCAGTAATGAATAATGCACTAATTCCACTGATGAGATATGGTTATCCAAGTAATGAAGTGTTAGGGCTGCCCTGACAAATGAAATTAAAATATTTAAACACTGTTTTATGGTATTACCATGCTCATATAATTTCCTTTACCTACAATGAGCTTCTGTGGTTATCACCATTATTCTGACACTTCCAGTGTATTAAATAATGCAGGTTAATGTTACAGCAATTAGTCATCTCAGCAATCTTCCACATGAGGACGGCTGCAGTGTTGTGAGGACTAAACCCAGCTGGGGTTTCTCTTACGACCCTTTCAGGCCCTTGACTTGTAAAGCCATTTTTGTAGTATTTTTCTGTTTTAAAAACCTATAAACATATACAATATTTTTTATGGTTATGACATTATGAGCAAAAATGTCCATCATTTTAAGAAGAATCAAATAATAAGGGGAAAGGAGTAAGCCTTTTCCGAATGTATACTTCTTTTTTAAAAAGAGGTACAGAAAATGAAATCCTTAATCACTGTGATTTTGCTTGCAAAGTCAATGGTTAGTATCTCACCATTTAACGACCATATGAAGGGGGCTATCAAATTTGTCTGAGAATTCCTAAATATAATCGGCACTTACATAGCAGATGCACGTCAATATGCAGTGTCTCAGGTGTACTTGCCGTGATGTGAAAAATGAATGCCGCTAGAAACTTTAAAAGGAAGGACCAAGCATGTCATTTTCTCAAGAACAGCAAAATTGCTTTTGGAATTGTCACATATTTAGGGCATATTCTGTAGAAAGGTGGGTACAGTCATTTTCTAAATTGTTCACTAAGGTGAGATAAAGACTGTAATGCTCTATTTATGACAGGTGTCGGAGCAGGCTCAACTGTTTTTATGAATTATGGACTGAAATTGTAAATTATGTATGACTGAAAGAATAAAATATCATATTTCACTCTCCAAGTGTTCATTACATCTGTCTGATACCAGAAAGGAAATCAGTAAAACTAATAAATTCAAAATGACCTGCATATTAGATTTTGTCAGAATTATTTACATGCTCTTTTGTACCAGTCTTCCTTCTCCTTGTTAAAATCAAATTACACCATTATATGACAATGAAATGGTTCCACAATAAAACTCATGTTTTAAAATAATTTCCTAGCAAATTACTTCAATAAAATCAATATGGTTAACATCACTAGTGAAGGCTCATAAATTACACTGCATAGATAGCCTCGATGGCCTTTGCTGTCACTTGCTAAACTGTAGCACTGGATTAGTGAAATCGGAAGAAATAAATAAAGTGAGACTTCTATTTGATTCCTTTTTGTCATTGTTATGTCTGATTAGTAAATTTAGTGCCGTCTCTGTTTCTTACTGATAAGCTGCTTTCATATACAAATACACAAATCAAATAAACTGAACTGTTAATTAACATAGCGGTTAATCAGATATTCCTAAAAAACCTAGATTTAAAATGCAATCAAAATATTGATATTGTAAAACAGGTTTTTGTCCTGATTTAGCCAGGGATGTGCAGAGGTTCACATGTCCAGGAAAGAGATGTGGACATCCTGACTGCTGCTGTAAGTTTCACATCCGCAATTTACTTTGGTTATGCAATAAAAAAATATTTAGTTACAGTTACATACATCAGTTATGTGTATTAGTCACACAGTTCAAGTTATATCAAGTGAGCATAACCACTGGAAGCGATCATCAGCAGTAACGTTTGATGTTTAGGGAATTATGTATCTGTTGGAATGCATTTCAAACTCTGTGGTTTATTATTAATGCTTACATAATATAGTTGAACTTTTTGATTATTCGCTAATATAGGAAGTTTAATAATACATCAAATTCAGCTATCTAAAAAACTATTCATTCTTTTTTTATAGATATTTTGTATTTTATAAATCTTTCATAGACAAAAAGGACTGGAACTGAATGAAAGTCAAAGAGCAGAATGTAGAGCAAACCAGCAGCAAGCTGTCAGTCTGAGGGAGTATCATTTGCAGAACAGGCATAATGAAGGGAGCTGAGTATCCAATCAACAAATCAAACAGAAACATACTTTCATGGCCTGCTTTAATCCTTTCCTCACAAATAGTGATTATGGTGGACGCGTTTAATAGGAATTTCAGCAGAGCAATTTACACTTAATGCACCAGTCATATCACTGGAAAAAAATGACTTAAATATAGTACTATTAATAATACATGTTTTAATTAAATGGCTGGAGGTGTATCTAGCAGGAAAGATTGAGCCTCTTCCACATCTCACACAGCTCTATGATTCATGGGCAGTAAATATGCAAAGCATCAAGCCCGTAAGGCAATAAGAGGGAAGAGCATCCTATTGTCTGCACCATACAATCTATCCAAGTACTGGGATAAAAAAGTCATACAAGTGAACAGAGAGGCGGCGTGGTGGAATCCCTGTTCTCAATGTCTGTGCTTCCCTTTCAAAGCTGCAGTGTTGTTGGTTGCTTGTAGCGCTCAGCACTCCACATTATTAAGTGGTCACTCAGTTACTCTTACCTTTTTTTACAGATGCTTTTTTTTGTCCAAAGCAAAGTACATTCTTGAGAAAAATCAGGGTCAGACAGTGCCTGCAGGGTTAAAGGGCCTCGCTCGGGGGCCCAACAGTGACATCACTCTGCTGACCATGGAATTGGAACTAGCAGTCAGCTGATAGGTGCGGTGTTCTAACCCAGCGAGCCACACAACGTCCACATCGCCAGCAGGCTTCAGCTGATAGGTGCGGTGTTCTAACCCAGCGAGCCACACAACGTCCACATCGCCAGCAACACCCCCCCACGCCCAAGTAAACGAAACAGGATCACAAGCCTTTGTGATATAGAAAATTAAAAAACTGAAATTTTTAAAACACCTTTGTTTGTAGCAAATCCTCTTAACAAATTGGACAGGACGTCAGTTACGTAAATGATAATTCTTTATACAATACTTTGAAATGGTGTACAACTCGAACACAATGGCCTCTCTAAGTTAGTCTCTCCTCGATCACAGCTCAACTGAAAAAACATACTAACTTCAGCGAGAGTGGAAGTTCTCCCCCTCTCCGCTCAAAGAATCATGGGAAATGGAGTTCTCCAGCAACACACAACACGTTAACTTAAAGAGCTGTAAAGTTATAACATTTTTCTTTGATTTTATTTATTTATTTGATTTTAATTGATATATTACCGCAAACTTCATGGGAAATGATCATTTTGTCTAAGCGTGTGCTGTCCTACAATATCGCACCTTCAGTCAAAAACCTTTAGTTTCAAGCCATTACATATTGACCACAGCACCCATCAATTTAATGATGTGTTTACATACAGCTGCCGAATACATTGACACCTACCTAAGACTGGGAATGTGCACCACTGTACAGCTGAGTAATCGGATGGAAATTCAGTGTAATCCATATGTAGGCGCTCAGTCAATGTGCATTATGCTCTAGTGCTGGAAGGGAGATGTTTATTATAGATTATTTTATGCTTCACATCAGATGTCTTTCTATCACTTTTGCAACCACATTTACAGTTATAAATTGCACCACATCACCAGCTACACAGACAGATTACATCGGCTGATGGTGAAAAAGACTTTGTGTTGCTATGCTTTATCACATTTAAATAGATGGGATCCAACATTTTGAGATATCTGAAAAACTCACTGAATACCAATTTTCTCACACATCCAATACGAGAACCCATCCAGATGATGTCACCTCTTTTCACTGAATATTACAAGCTTTACTTTTTGTATTATTTCTCCTGTGGCAGTTTTAACTGGAAGAACTCATATTAAAATGGAAATTTTATTTCACAGAGTTTTGCAAATGTTCTTAACACTAGTTATACGTATCATTTAGAGATACTCTACTAACAGTGTTTATTTGGAGATTGTGACAAACAGCATAAATTGTGTTGTGATGGTCTTGCTATTGAAAAGGCTCTTTTGTATATTTTAACATAGGCAAGGAATGAGTTACTCATTTTGGATGGTTAGAAACCAGGATATTTTACCATTCAAATTACTTATTTGATTTAAAGTGTTTTTTGAAGAAGAGAGAATGGATCTAAAGAACTGTTAGACATAAATGATAGAAATCTGCAGTAATGAACATACCAATGAAATACCAATGTATTTGCATTTTACAAAGGTCTCTGAGCTGGTCAAATGCTGACTAAGAAGATACGACATATTTATTGCGCAATACATTGTGTTGCACAATGATTAAGTAATGTAATTATCTGCAAGGTCAATAAGTCAGCTAATTTAGGCATATAAGTGCAGAGCTCTAGAGATGGTTAGTGAACCTCCCGTTTATTAGAGCCATGGGATCTGGGGGAAATGGTAGATTAGGATTGATCTCTTGATATAAGAGTAAAGTTATTTCCATTGTACTCAAGACTGCTTAGCAAGCATGAGGAAGGACTGCTGAGCTAAATGGAGTTTACCAAGGCCTAGGGACTTGGGGTTATTGGTGTGGTCACGGCCTGTTTCCTACGGCCAAACTGAAAAGTAGATGAATGCTATGTTTACTTAGCTGATGCCTTATCCACAGTGAGACATAACAGATAATGCCGGGTTAGCTAGTCCCCAAAGGAAATGGCCTTAAGGGCTTTACTCAAGGGCCCAGCGCTCATATCCATTCCGCCATCCACAGGATTTAAACGACCAGACGTCCGATCAAGGATGCGGCGCACAGACTCACTGAAGCCCACACCGCCCCCAACAATATACAGTAGGTACAGGCGTCAACCTGGGCACTTCAGTACAATGCTACCATCCACTCAACAGGAACACTGCTGTTTCTAAATGGTCAAGCCTCGCTTATGAAGTACATAATCCCAAGTTCACTTACATCATAGGGTGCAAGGGAACACAAATAAGACCAGAAGGAATAAAGCTTAAATAAACTAAATTTGCTTACTTTTAAAAAGACATTTATGAATGTATAATATTCACCTCATTACTACTCACGATGTTGCACTAGTTGTCAAGGTAGCCTCTGCAGTGTTTCTCTGCATACATGCTGCCATGATGCTTATATGATGAGAGCAGGTGGAGGATACCCTTCAACCTGTGTTCACTGCAAACCTTGCATACATTCTGATTTGCTCTCAGCCTGTGAAAATGTGCCCAGGAGCTCTTGTGGATCCACCTCTCTCATCTGGTGAAAGTCTTACAGATGTACAATTACTATGCAAGTTGATAATCCAAGCTTTTATTGTTTTTATTTTATTGTGAAATTTTATGGCAGGTTTTCATGCTTTCACTCTATACCTAACTTTTTTTATAGATATTTCATATCTATAACATCCGTTAGGATGAATGCAGAGTCCCCGAATGAGATTTTATTTTCACAGCTACTGCTTTTAGCTGCCCGTCTTGGGTGCAGTGGCTCAGTGGACTTGGGGGTTTTGTTCTCACCCCCACCCTAACCCTGGCTGTGTTTGCACGCATTCCTGTGTCCATGTCATCACCCTCTGGTTTGCCCAGTTACCTCCCAGTACAAAAGCGTAGGGTTAATTTGACTGATGTCTTAATTTCCCATTGCACGTAAGAGCATACTGTAGGTTCCAGTTTTGTACTTCTGCACCATGACCCCTTACTGGAAAAGTGGTTATGGGACCTAGACGTATATGGGCATCCTTTTCACGGACAGAAACAAGCTAAGCATGGGCTCCAGTGCAGTGAATGGCTTCTCTGAGCAGAGCTGGAGGTTTCATGACTTATTTATGGGCACCATCTGCTCCAGAAGCACGAGGGCAAACCAGTGCTGTGAGCTAAGCAGTGACGACTAATAACACACTGTGAGCTAAGCAGTGACGGCTAATAACACACTGTGAGCTAAGCAGTGACGGCTAATAACACACTGTGAGCTAAGGAGTGATGGCTAATTACAAACTTTGAGCTATGCGATGACCGCTACTAACAAACTGCTCAGAATTGCCCTTTCATGAAAATTATCACAATTAAAAATATTATATTGGACAATAATATTTCCTTTTCCACATGAAACCTGTAAGATTTTTGTATTAATCTTTAAAAACATTATATCATTTAAGCTACTTTAAATATCCATCCACCCATCTATTCTGGATAAGCTACTTTAGTATCTTTAGACTATTCTGCTATAATGTAATCTTTAAAATAAATGAATTAATAAGAACTATTAATCATACGCTGAATCACAGATATCTTGACCCTTCATGTATGTGCAGACCTCTTACCCAAACAGGGTTAGAAGAGCAAAGGAAGGTCACACAGACAATACACAGTTCTGTTTGCCGCATGAGTCTGGTGACATCCATGCACACACTCACACACACACTGGTTAGTGATTATATCTTTTTGGGGACTCTCCATTAATTTCTATGGGGAAAACTTGGTCCCCGCAATGTAATATAAACATAATCCACACACACACACCATTTTACACACTTACTTGTGAATGCAAACAGCGAAACGTGTGGCTACAGCTGAATATATACAGCATTCAGGAGGTGTCAACAGCTTTAGTCACTGTGAAGCTAAGCATTAAAACAGAAGATACATGATCTAAGCAGATTTAAGTGTGCTGTGACGGTCGCTGTCAGGAGCGACGGTTCCAGGAACCCGGAAACAAGCCACCCTCCGTGGAGTTTCAGGCAGTAGAGTGTCTGGAGTTTCTGACGAAACATGAAATAATAAAAAAGAAGCATCTATTCACTGGTCTGTGGCTGAAAACATGGTGTTAATGAAAAAGGTCAGAAGAGAATGGCCAAGCCTGTTAAAGGGGCCTCAAGTACAGAAATAACACATCAGTACAACAGTGGTGTGAAGAAAGGTTCCTGTAACTCGTCAACCCTTGAAGTTGTTCTGGAGACAAAAAAGGTTGCATGCGTACCAAATAAAGAGGCCATTCAGTGTATGTACTCAAAAATGTACATGCAGAAATACTTTCAGGATGGGTCATATATATATATATATATATATATATATATATATATATATACACACACACACACACACACACACACACACACACACAGTGGTGCTCGAACTCACTAGAACTCGAAAAGTCGAACAAACCAGTTTGACCTAGAACTCGATCTGAATATCAGAAGTCGAGCCGTGAACGCTGACCTAATATAAATTGTA
>JAODLC010000038.1:23047006-23073863 GCA_026781145.1 Hippopotamyrus pictus | reverse complement strand
CTAATTTCCACCTATGGCCACGAGTTCTTGTATTTGAACTAATGCTGAAGTAACTATTTGGTTGAACAGCATCCAAAAATGTTAGAATCTTGTAGACCTGGATCATGTCCCCCCTCAGTCTCCTTTGCTTGAGGCTGAACAGATTTATTTCCACATTGTAGATAAGACACACAAAATTAAAACAGAGGATCCAATTCTGTGTTTCACTGACTAGTTATGTGTTCCTAAAATATAAGCCTTTACTTTTGCTTCAGTTAGCAAACTGCAGTATTTCTTAAGCACATGGACAATAACGTTTACTTTTTTTTCTCTTTTTTTCTTTCCCCCTTTCATTGCCCACCACCACATAACATTTACAAATAGTAAACAATAAACAGAAAATCTCTAAACTATGTCTGATTTGTTCAGTTTATACAGTAATTGTGAGAAAATGAGTAATAAGCAAACACATGAATAAATAAAGATGAGTGTTACCATAGTGCGCCTAACAGGGCCCCTTGGTGAACATAGCCTAACTGTCCATGCTGTCATTGCCATGGTGTGGATGCCATGACAGTGACGTCACTGCTGATTCCTGATAAGGGTCATCGCTATGGAACAAAGGGTGCTGGGATGTAAAACTAAATAGTGTGCATGAAATCAAGTGCTATGTGAATGTACACATAGACAGTGCAAATGAAATACCTCGTAATTACAGAAGGAAGAGTGGCACATTGGTAGGTGGGTAGCCTCACAGAATTAGAGAAGAAGCTACTCTGAAATGCTGCGGATTTGGATGTGAATGATCTCTACAGACATGGCTGATGGAGAGAGAGCAATGAGCTCATCATCATCCTATTGGCCAATCTGGCTGTCCTTTGTCTTTCCCAGAGGTCACTGTTACATCGGGCTGCGGTCGTTTCGTTCTCGGGGGGCCTGTGCTGCGGTAGCAAGCTTCTTATGTTAGATTGTATAATGGCTGTCTAGCTTTGAACTCGGTCTTGGCTGACTTGTACCACGGAAACAGCCTCTGATGAGCGTCTTGATGAGGTGCTCTGCGATGGTATGGAAGCGCAAGATCTGAGGAGGGCCAGGACAAGATGCCTTCATAAAGACCCATGTTAGGGCAATAGATCCTTAATGACGGTTTGGTTCAGGGATTATCATAGCCACTGCGAGGCATCGTGGGACTGCCTGTACAGACACTAAGAAAGATGCACATACCGAAACCAAAAACTGTTTTTTGCAGTTCTTTTACCACTTCCTCTGTGATGGGGGAGGGAGGGTAATGGCTGAGAGGGTGGAAAACTATCTATACTGGTGAATACGTAGATAGATGCTATAAGCTTTTCTACATGTTATGATATATGATTGTCTGATCTGGACTTGCAGTATATCTCATAAGCACTCACTGGTTTTGCTTTCCCTATGACCGTATGTAATTTATATTCAGCCTATTTATTTCGTGTACTCCCCGCTGATGTGCTTTGTTGTTATTACACATTTACCAATATTGGCAGTAAACACAGAAGTTTATGGATGATGACATCGACGCGTTCCTCACTCAAGCGCGATCTCGCGAAAAATATCACTGTCAATACAGTCAAATCAGATCGTCAGAGTTTCAATACTTCGCCCTGAATAGGACTTCATTGTTAGTGAGCTGGGCTTGCTGGTTTTAAGGTTTAGTTTATACACAGGTGCCGTGTCCGATTCGGCATCCCAGGCATGAAATGTATCCCTTGTCGGGAGCGCGCAAAGCTCTTTTTTCGGTTCGAAGGGGAAGTAGTAATTCCGTTCGTCTTAAAAACATGGTGGTGCAGAGGTTAGCACTGTCGCCTCACACCTCTGAGACCCGGGTTCGAGTCTCTGCCTGGGTTACATGCGTATGTGGAGTTTGCATGTTCTCCCCGTGTCATCGTGGGGCTTCCTCCGGTTCCCCCCACAGTCCAAAGACATGCGTGTGCCCCGCGATAGGCTGCGGAAAAGCTTCCGGGATAGGTTCCCCCGCGACCCCAGCGGGTTGGATAATGGATGGCTAGTTCAAGGCTTATCGCTGACTTTCAATGGCATAGCTTATCATATTTATATACTTATTTAAATTTTTGCAAAGACAATTTCCTATTTCTGTAGTACGTTTAGATGGACGTATTTCAGTACAGGAATGTGCGCGCTCCCGACAGGGGACGCATTTCACTGCAGGGATGTGCGCGCTCCCTCGGATCGGGCACGGCACCTGTTTAAGGCGCAACAAACATGGGATGGTCGTACAGAGCGAAGGAGCGGTGGTTGGGGAAACACAAAATATAGGCTTATAGGAATACATCGTAGCAGTGATCCAGTGTTTTTGTTCCCTCGGCTGTGTCAGTTTACTTGTTTATTATTAGTCAATTCGACAGAGGAAAAAAGCATGATTTAATTCCCTCAAAAATATAATGACAGAATACAGACGAGATTTTTCAGTCAGAAACGAGTTGTGCATGCTCACAAATCCGCGTTCGAATTCCAATGGATGTGAATTACGATGACAAGTTAATTCTCTGGATAGGTAAAGAGGTTCATGAATTTTGTTATGGGACATAAGTTGTCCAGTGGCATTATTTCAAATAACCATTCAAATTACCGTGAAATGCATGCTTATTAAAACAAACAAGTTAAATCTTAAGCAGGCACTTAACACAGTCCGCTGAAAATAGATATATATTTAATTGTTTTCAGCAGCTTTTCCTCATTACATAAACATGGCGACTGTCGCGAGACGATGTTCCATTTCCCATTTTAATGGTTACGTCACAAAGATGAGGTGAATGTGTACTTCCCCCTGATTGGCTGCTTACGTATCCGCTTTGCTGTTTGCGTAGTTTTTGAATTCCATAAAATGTACAATTCGGGACGAGGTAGTGATGGGAGTGACGGCTCTTTGGGGGGAGTCGTATCTAGTGGCTCTGGTCCATTCCGAGAGCCGTTCATCATTCTTCGTGGATGAAGGTTACTAGGTTGATATGCTATATAGTCACTAGTATAATGATGGGGTGAGATCTGGACCAGATTCAGAGTTAGACATCCAACCAATAAAATTTCATTTAGCATGTATGGACTAGGTTTGGCAACACTAAATTAGTCGTATTGCCAGACACGATGTAGGTGATCTGCATTGTAAACAATTTGTCAGTTAAGTTTCAACTTTAAGTTTACCCAGTTTATTAAATGTGCCAAGGAAAGTTCCCTTGCCTTCAATGAAATTGAACTACACTTAATACTAGATTACTTTCTATCGGCACGAAACCTATTCATTCTGCCTTTAAAAACCTAACTACCTCTGTGACTGGCTGGGGGGACACAGTTCACGTAAAGGGAAGTGGAGTGGATTTAGGGCAGGCATTTAAATGTGGGCACTGCGATAAAAAAAAAGCCACTGTCAGACACCGCTCTGTTCGCTTCGATCGGGCCAAAGAGCCTTTGAAAAGAAAAAAAAAACAGAAAAGGAGACTACAGGGGGAAATCACAGTCAAGGCGATAACCGATTATATGCTGCCTGTTAGGCTGAGTTTAGAGTTCGGTGTAATTTCCTACTTTGTTCATAAATAAGATATTTGTGAATGTATAAATATACAACATACTAGTTAACGATGCCGGAACACTAAATTCGAAACAAATGATAGCTTTCGAAAATAAAACACCAAACCATTAAGTTACTAAAAATCCGGTAGAATTCACCAAGCTAACGACACAACTGCATGGACAACGACCGGGATATATCAAACGCGCAAAATACTTATATACGTACTTGCATATACTCAAAATAATTGTTTTCTAACATAAGATTACGGTGGAATCTATAATTGTTCGCTGCATGCACAGTGTACGTGTTTTGCATATTACAATTTGCATTGATTGGTTGGTGCTACTCTTGCCTTCCACCTCCAAAACAGCAATTCCGAAGCCGCCCCCGCTTTCTTTGCATCGCCTTCTCTGGTACTGCGGTACTTCCTCCTGCACGTGGAAAGCACAAAAGCTGTTAAAAACTTTTCTAGATTACGTTTGTCCCGCATCAGACCGGTACTCAGCCTGCCCTGTCCTCAACAGGGTAGAACCCCCCCGCAGCCCGAGCTTGCCCAGGACAAGCTAGATGATGGCTGGTTTGACTATACACAGTGATCACATGTGGCAAACAGCTAATATATTTCGCATGTTGGGGGCAAATGGCATGCATGCCAGTTATGTGTGAATAGTGTGAGGAGCCGGAGCGCAGCGACTAGGGCCGAGGCTCGTGTGATATGTGACGCGCCCCGCGCGCTCCTCCTCCCTCGCCGACAGGCCGTCGCCCTCGAGTCCTTTCCACAGGATGTGTCTTAACACATGAGGCACGGATGTCCCAAACTGACCTCACATCTCAGACTCATCTAAATCGAGAACTAATATTATTTTAAGCACCGCTTAATTATACTACGGGCGTCGCCCGACCCAAATTTGGAGCTGAGCACGCGGCTTTACGCCGATGATCGCCTACTGCGCTGCGTAAAGGTAACCAGCACCGGGATGGATCGTTCACAGCCAGTCAGCCGGTACCAAGTGGTAAGGAAAGCCACTTATCCCGCTTCTTAGATACTCAGAAACTATGATCTGACTTTCTCCAGAAGTTTACAGATATATAGATATATATATACACAGCCTATACATATAGACATCGATGACAGCCGTTAGCGGCTTCTTTTAGCCTCCATACTTCCGCTTTAAAGTTGCTGGCTCAATAAAACATTACAAGACATTTACACGAAGATTGAAAACGCGGTGCTTGGACTATCGTTTTATCATCTGAAGATGTCAGACTGCTGACAACAGCCGCTAAATACAGCTGTAGTGTTATCACCTGCTGTCAGTTTTATCCTCAGTGAAGACGCTTCACCTGCTCGGCAGCGCTTTAGCCCTTCATCAAATAAACCAGAAATGTCCCGAAGATGACATTGTTCCGTTTGTGTCTGTTCAAGAATATATCCCGTCTTGTTGTCTTTGACTGATATTAATCTGTGCTGGTATCTTCGTTTGGACTAGTTTAATTCATTCAGTTGATTGTTACATAACCTCCTCCCTTAAATGATTGGCAGTCTGGAATTTAAGGGTCACAAAATCAATTAAGGACAACAAAGCAGCGGCGTGGTCACAATTTCAGTACCATACCTAGCCGGATACCTGCTGCTCCAAGACTTTAAGTGGTGTCAGACTGATGGATTCCTCCGTCTGGTTGCATGCAGCTAAACAACGAAGATGACTCCCCTGAAGAGTCCCCCCACACCGAGTCCTCCCCATCCATCCACGAGGTCACTTCTGGGGGAGCTGCCGTACCAGTGGGGCCTGAGGTTCCTCCTCCTTATTCCACAGGAGAAGGTATGTTTCCATCGTCATTTGGAATAACCCAGCAGTTTAAACTGGTACATTATTTTCAACACCACCTGATACTAAAAAAAAAAAAAACTCTCCTTCAGTTTGCTATTTGCTAAGCTAATTATAATTCTCTTGTAACCTTAAATTCCTCCCAGTCTAGGCATTTTTAATAACAGTTTCAGATTTCTTAAAATGAATGTGACTTTAATGACTTAGTGATTATTATTAACGCTACTTCTAAATGGGTTTCCCCTGCTGACTTCTAACGTGAGAAATTCTCTTCTCCCAGAGTATTTCTTTCAGAGTGACTTCCCCCTGGCCTCTGCCCCCCCCCCATATAGTATCGCTACCTCCTTGCCCACCTATGATGAGGCTGAAAAGGCTGCTGGCATGGAAACCTCTGTGGCAAATATGGTACATTGCCGTCATAATTTGGGGGAGGGGTATGAAAATATGTATATATAATATAGACATGTGCAAGGTGAGATTGTTTTGGCAATTTTGAGCCGTTTGGCTTTCACTTTATTTTGGCTGAAATTTTTAATGTCTTTAAAGTGTAGATCTGGAAATGTATTGGGACCAGTGCTCTGACATGGTAACTCTTATAGTACCTTTTTGTGTCGTATTTTGATATTCAGTGCCACATTTTCAGGCTAGATGGTTGAGACTGACCATAGTAGACGTTTAGGTGGTGTTGAGAGGATTACAATTGCAGCAGGTCCTGAAGCTTGTGATGGATTAATGGATAGTAAGGGTCAAAACACCATGTGAGAGTAAAACTATAAAAACCAAAATTAGTTATGAATTATGTGAAGGATGCAGTTAGTCTGATACTCAGTGACAAAATAAGAACAAGAGCGCTTGGGTCAGGTGCAATTAGGACCTTTATTATAGCCAGAACTATAACTGAAATAGCAAAAACTACAACTGAAATCACAAAAACTATAACTGAAATCACAAAAACTACAACTGAAATCACAAAAACTATAACTGAAATCACAAAAACTATAACTGAAATGGCAAAACCGATAACTGAAATTCAGTTGCTGTAGTGCCTGTACTGCAAAGCAAGCATGTTGAACTGCAGGCTTAGCAATATGCCTCAGTTCAAAGACTATAAGAAATGGATGAAGGATAAATACAATAATTTTTTGGAAAATGCTTTGGTGTTTTCATTAGTTTCCATTAAAAATTGTATAATCTGCACTTTGTATCAGATGTGTTTGTTTAAATTCCGCGTTATGATGTTTCTGTATTTTTAATAAAGCGAATTGATTCATGGTGTTATTTTGAAGCAGGGGGAGTTTCCACCGCAGGCTGCTTTTAGCGAGGCTCATCGAATGAGTGTTGGCAGCGACCGCATGTTCATAGTGGCCTTTTTTGGTAAGTGAGTGACCCGCTTTTTGTGACCCCCATGCTGAACGTCACATTAGAAGTCAGACCTTGTTGTGGTAGATCAGTGAGATAAATGCTAAGAAATGCCAGTGCAAGATGTGACTGTATCAGTACAAAGAAGAAGAGACAACAGATAGCATCATAACAGCTGGATCATTATCTTTTTGTCAGGACTCTAAATTATCAGTGCAGCACAATAAATGGTCAGTGAATAATATTTAAACATGATATTAAATTTCTAGGGTATTACATTTAGGATGTACATCAAGTTTATCAAATGAAAATAATCAGTATGCTGTTTATATAGTATTTGGTTTTAAACGGCAAACTGTGACTGAATTTATTAATTCTGTCGCTTTGAATTTTGAATATATATCTTTCGACAGTGGCTTTTCTTTTCAACTGGATTGGCTTTTGCCTTTCTTTCTGCCTAACCAACACAATGGCTGGTCGATGTGGCGCTCTCTCTGGCTTTGGACTCTCCCTTGTCAAATGGATCTTCGTCTTAAGGGTACGTCTGTAAGGAAACTGGTAACTTTCCAGTAGATTTCACCAAAAAGCATGGGAATTAAAAATATACATATATATGCAGTTTATTAAAACTGCTATCAGTAACAGAAAAACCAGAGATTCTTGCTTGTCTGCCTGCTACAACGATGTCTCTTTAGTTAATTGTTTTGAATCTGAGACATTGAGTATTTTATTTGAGTAGCATGTATTGGTGATTTTAGGAGGCTCCTGGAAACCAAATTTGAATAAATTATGCTGAAATGTGTGGATCACCTAAAAATTTGACCTGCAATGTCTTTGACAAGTCCGGGAGTTTAAAATATCTCAAAGTTCTTTCTGATGGAAGATCCTTTAACATACATTGCAAAAAATGGTCATCAAACACGTTCAAGTACAACTTAAAAACAGGTACATATCACAGTATATTCTAACAATATTTGTTTTGTCAACTCCTCTGACCTTTTTGTGTTGTTTTTTTCCTTAGTTTTTCCACTATTTTGATCAATATATCCATGGTCAGTACTGGTTTTGGTGGATATTCATTACTTTTGGTGAGTTGAAATTATATAACTTGTATGCATTTATAGATTTGTTCAAACAAATAAAGGAACTAGGTGCAACTATTACTGCTCTGTTCTTAGTATAGTCACTTAACTAAAAATGAAATTTCAATTGTATATGTTGTATTTCACCAGCATCCTTTATGTCATTATGATAAATATTAGAATTGTTGTTGTTGTTATGGTTGCATGTTCTTAATGTGCTTGCACGATTTCCTATAGAAGCTTCCAAATACAAGATGCTGGATTAGCGTTGGAAAAAAAAGATCATATACATTAAATATTGTACACTGCTGCCACCTTGTGGATGAATCGTCTTAGTTTTCTGTTAAGGAACTTTATGTAGGTTAGAAAAGGTTGAAAATGTGCTTTTTAAAGCATTTAAAAGTAATTCATGTACAAAGTCATGATATGTGGTTCATCGGTAATATTTACCTGAGTATTAAATGCTGCTGTCACTTTGAAGGTTTCCTGCTCTTCTTCAGAGGAATTGTGAACTATCTGAAGGTGCGGAACTTGCCTGAAAACATGGCGGCAAGCAGCAGGATTCGTTTCTACTTTCTGTACTAGTGGTATGAAAGAATGACATCGCCGTCTGCAGTGCCGTCTGCAGTGCCGTCTGCAGTGCCGTCTGCAGTGCTATCCACCAAATCTTACTAGCCCTGCGTCATTCACCGCCCCAAAAAATCACCTTGCTCCACAGTGTATCGTTTTTCAGTTGTATTCATTTGCCAGTTTTGCAGTTTTCTAGCATCATGAACATTTCCTTTTGTAATAAAAAGAAAATAAGATATTTAAAGAATTTTATACTTATCCTATGTTGTATAAGTGGTTAGAAGATGGATGTACGGAGGATGATTTTTGATTGTAATGCATTAGTCCGTGTATTTTACTGCTAGCTCCATGTGTCACTTCACGATCAAAGTTCTCCTTATTTGAAAATCGTGAAATCTTACGGCATTTTTTTTCTTTGAACAATTAGCTGTTTTTCAGCTGTTACCTTCTTTTTCTGTTTGTTTTTTTCCCCAAATTTTATCAGTAAACTAGATGCTTATTTCACTTAATCTCATCCTTGCCCCAGTCAGCCATCTATGTCTTCTACTCTTTTTGTCCCCTTCATGTTTTTGCTCTCCGTACTGGTCAGAAAAGGGTCACACCCCAATGCTTTCTGTTACACCTGCTGCTTTCGTTGGCCTCTTACTGTATTTATCTGCTGTCTAATGATGTTTCTCATCTTTTCGATTCTTTCTAACACTTTGCTTTTGACCCAGAGAATTATGCTTAAATGGCTTCCATTAAGCCTCATCATTCTCCTCACCCCTTTACTTTACAGCCACCCTACATGTTACCCCCCAACCGTCTTTCCAAATCTTTGAGTAGCAGCACTTCAGTGTGCCTTCATTTCAGAGGAGCCCATTTAGGATTTGCAATGAGCACTGCAGGCCTGTCCCTTGCTTCTTTTCTTCTTTTGTAATGGTTGCTTTTAGTACTTTTATGTCAGCAAGCTAATTTTTCTGTGAAACACGGTAAATCTGCGTTGGCATTTCACATGAAATTGCATAATTGGCGTTGATTTGCTTCTGGTTTGCAGTTCAGCTGTTTGCAGTTCAGTGTGGGGTTTCATTAATCTGCACCTGCCAAATGAACTGGACTCGGGACTGTGGAAACTGAGCTCTACAGGAAGGCTGCCACCAAAGAAGCTCATTGACTCATTAAAAAAGCAATAATTATCAATAATAATCATCAATAATCATTAATGATACATCATAATGCCACATTTATTGATTTCAACAATACAAGCATCTATGTCACTTCACAAATACATTTTCTAATATCTTTATGACATTATTACCATAACGTATAAATCTGTTATAAGTTCAGTCTATTGAAGGGGGTTTCACCATTTAAGCGATTTTTTTTTTTTTGGTGTTTTGTTTTTGTTTTTTTGTTTTTTGAAAGTGATTACTTAGTACATTTTCATTACATGTGCAATGTAATGAAATTACATTTCTGGATATGCTTCTTAAACTGGATTCTTCTACTTGCTGGTCCTAGTTGTTTTTCCATTTCTTTTAACTGGCATAGTTGTCTCAGTAATGTCTCTGTGTGCAGCTTCAGATGCTTCTCGCATTTTCACCTTGAACCTGAGACTAATCAATCCTAATCGTATTAATGTTTGCTTTAACATTAAAAGGTATTGTAATATTCTTGTGGGTTTCTTTCATTAACTCTGTAATACACTTTTTGAGTTTGCAGTCCTTCCTTTAATCCCAAACATAATGGATTATTCTGCATATTTTATGTAAATTTGCAGTCTAGAAATTGCCCGCTCTTTGAAATGTACGGCATAATTTGTTGATAGGTTTACCTGTTGTGTACAGTAATCCTGTATGAAATATTCAAATTTCTCCATGTGTAACTCCTGATACAACCTAAGGTTGTGGTATGGTAGTTTCTGGATGTACTGTTTTAAACACGCCTTTAATAAGATTACTTGTTTTTGACAGCTGCATTAATTTTATCGGAACGTGTATGGATTATTTGTCGATGGATCTAAAACTTTTTTTTTTTTTTTTTAAATACTTGTCATATTGTCAACCTTTTATGGGATACACTTGTAACTTGGTAACTTTTTCTGCTGTCAGTTCATACATTTTTTTCTACTGGGACACTCAAACATGCATTTTGCATGTGCATTTTGTACTTTGAGAAGGAAATGTGTATTTTTCCAGTAAATTATTCTTCCAAATATTCCCTGTTTGTTATTATGGATGGTGTTGTTGTGAATAAGACTGGAGATGAAGCATCTGGAAGATTTTGGAATTCTATGTTATTCTTTGTAAAGTTCTGTGTTATAAACAAACCACTGTGTGCAAACTCAGTCTGAATCAGTCCAGTCATATTTGTCCCTACTTTTCATCTTATTCCTTCAGATAAATGCCACATTAACTCTGTTGCAATATGCTGTACCCAGAAAAAAATATTCCCTAAATATATAATATAATGTATTATATATATAAGCGGGATGGATGGAAATATATGTGTGTGTGTGTGTGTGCGTGTATGTGCGTGTGTGTGTGTGTGTGTCTACGTATGCTTCAATCATGTTTTCATCAAACTTCTTCCTTGAAATAGGGGATATAGAAATCATGTTATATACACACACATACATTTAAGAGGTTTTTAGGTATCAATTCCATGTTCCTTAAATACATATGTATGCGTGTGAATGTGGTTCTTCTGCAAGCATTTCATTATTTATTGGCATCAAAGAAATTTCTGCAAAATGTGGGGATTCTGCTAAAGAATTGTATTATTGGCCGAAGATGCTACATAATTTATAGATGTTTTATTTTTTATGTACTATGTATGTTATAAGCATTCATGCATAGCAAAATATTTACAAGTGATACATTTAGAGCAATAACAGTGTGGCTCTGTCTGCTCTCACGGCCCGGGCTTCGCATACAAATGGCACCCTGTGTTTGTGGAGTTTGTTTGGTCCCCCTGTGGCGCCTGGTTTACTCCAGGTACTCCCGTTTCCTCCTGTAGTCCGAAGATATCCAGTGAGGTGAATTAGCTTCTCAAAAGAGCTCATAGTGCCTGATTACGTACGTGTGTGCAATTTGGGGATAGTTCACCTGGCAGCCCTATACTGGATAAGCAATTAGAAGTTGGGTAAATCGATGGACATTCAGAGTAGATATAAAGCTAACAGACTGACTGTAACACTGTCATTCAAAGGGAAGAAGATGAACTCTGGAATCTGGCAGTCTACCCAGAGGAACAGGTTGCAGGTGATGTAAGTCAGACCATCTGTTGCAAATCTGTTTCTATAGCAACTACATTTTTCTAAGAATGTAAAGGAGCTGTTCAGTACGCTGAATGCTGTATCTTGGTGAAACTGAAGTGTGCGTAGGTACTCAAAATTAAATCAAAATTATTTTATGTGTCAAGGGGAACAGAAAGGTACAAAAAAAAATCACATGGGCAAATTGCTTAGGCAAAGATAACAACAAGGATAGATGGGCACTTAACACAGTACTTTCAACACACCAAAACATACAACCTCAAAAGTGACCAGAGTGAAATCGATAGTCTTAACAGTAGCCTGAAATTTATTAAAAGGCTGCCATTCAGAAAGCACTTATGTCTAAGTGTTATCCAACTTGATATGAAGCACACAATTTGGACAATCAAGCAAGGGAGA
This sequence comes from Hippopotamyrus pictus, assembly GCA_026781145.1. Taxonomy (NCBI): domain Eukaryota; kingdom Metazoa; phylum Chordata; class Actinopteri; order Osteoglossiformes; family Mormyridae; genus Hippopotamyrus; species Hippopotamyrus pictus. The sequence continues at coordinate 23,061,827 of JAODLC010000038.1, read as the reverse complement.
ACAGTTATTGTCTGATGAGTCATATTTGACTTTTTCCCGATCTGGACAGGTTTTTGTTTGGAGAAAACCAAAGGACAGCGTCAAACCACAATGCATGTTGGTATGGGCAGCCACCTTGGCGACCTCATTAGGTCTGGCCATTCATCTGGACGCTGGCATTATAGCCAAGGAATGTGAAGCCTTTCTACAAAACCGGGTCCCCCATATGTTGCAGAGCCTGTTCCATCATGCCGTTCCCTTAATCCCCCAAACACACTGCTAAACCAAGTCAACGGCAATTTCATGAACACCAGGACGAAGTCAGATGGCCTCCCCAATTACCAAATTCAAACACCATTGAGCTTTTATGGGACGTTCTGCAGCACAGTACAGCACAGCACAGCACAGTTCAGCACAGCACAGCACAGTTCAGCACAGCACAGCACAGTACAGCACAGCACAGCACAGCACAGCACAGTACAATGTACAGTAGCATTGTAGCTGTGCCAGTGCCCTTCTGCTACCTTCACCATTCAAGTCATGGTCAGCTGCTACGTGGATGACGAAGATCATGAACACTTGAGACTGACTTGTGAAAGTTACATTGGTCTGTTTTGCAACTTGCAATCAGCATTCCTTTACACATGGCGGCACCTTTGTTGACATTCCTTTAGTGCCCCCCCCCGCCCCCCCACTCGCCCTCCAGGACTGCTTTAGCTCATTAAGGAGTAAGTGTGCCGTGTTACAGGCATCGACGCTTGGAACACCCTGCTAGCCACTGGCAGCCGATCAGCTGCTGCAGCGGGAATCACTCAAAGACAATAAAGAGCAAACAGCTGTGGGAGAAAAATCAGTCCCCAGCAAATTCACTGACTGTTTATTGCGGCTTTTTGTTACAGAGAGCAGGTTTTATGTTAATTTAATCATGGGAAAACAAAAAGGAATGCAAGTAAGGTAATGTCTGCCTAAGGTTTCATGCATGTATATGGTGATATTTAATGTCTGTGTTCTGCATGATAATGGATATTACATCTTCTCAGTACGATGACATAACCAAGACAACTAAGCTATCAGTTGCCGTAAGGTGGTCAGTCACATACACCTGCATGTATTCATTTATACTCATTTCACCTGTATGTGTAGTGGTAGAGGTAGATAGTTGGTTAATTATGATGCCTTAGAGGTAAATGCTTTGCAAGGTGATCATTTACACTGCACTGAACATTTACACTGCACTGAACATTTACACTGCATTGAACATTTACACTGCATTAACGATGACATGCATGAATGTCCCAAATAGAATACCACATTGCTGCTTGGGATAGGATGGAAAAGCAAATGGATAAGCATTTGGAAGATGGATGGATGGATGGATGGATCTTTGTCTTTGAGTTAACCGTAAAGAATTCCATAATTTTACAGAATTAAAAAGGCTTTTTTAATTGATTGATTTAATGAAAATGATTAATTTCAACTGCATTGTGTGCTATAAAACTATCAAAACAATATTATATGTTAGTAGACCATATTAGTTGTTTCAACAAAAGTTTTTAAGAACCATATGCTTTGTGTACAGTACTGAGCAAAGCTGCTGTATGTGTTTGCTAATGAAGTAGATGATATTTGTTAAAAATCCTTACTAGGTTTTGCGGCAAACCAAGCCTAGCTGGGGAACACGAAGGTACCATAAAGGAGCATTAAAGCATTTAAACATCACAACAAGATCTTCCTTCTTGAAGAGTTTTGGGTTCAAATTTCAACAAATTGACTGATTCAGTGGTTGGATACAAAATACTAAAAAGAGCTACAAGCGGAACACAACGATACCACATAATTACAGTTTGTGTTATGAAAATCTATTACATTTTAGTTAAAATTCATCCATCCATCCATTTTCTGTAACCACTTGTCCTATTGAGGTCATGGGAGGTTATGGGCAGAAAGCAGGGAACAGTTAAAAATCAGTGATTTTTAATTCTGAAATGTAACCGGGTAAATTAATGTATGTTTACCAGCTGACATTGATTCATGTGTCTTAAAAATAGCCACCTTAACGTAGCGGCAAAACCTTACAAAGCTGTGATTGTGAGTGCAAACAGAAAGACACTGACAATGTAGCATTTTGCACTCTGGTGAGGCTTAATTTATTCCAGATCTCTGCCTTGACCCATAATCCCCCTCCACTTTGCCCATCTGACCCATCTGTGCCTCATTTCCTACTCATCAGCATCCAAAAGCTGCGAGTTGAGGCCGCGATCAGAGCCGTGAGACAGAGCCAGGCACTGTTCCCATTGCCAGTCCCACCCCCCCCCTGCTGGATAAAATAAAATAGCCATCAGATCGGTCTAACAGAGGCGGCTTTGTTGAGTGGCTCTGGAGCCACTTTCTATCGCTTTGCCCACTTCAGTGCATCAATGCAACTGACCCCCAAGGTTTTTTTGGGCATTTTTCCCCCAGCTACAACTCTGCAAGCAGGACCCTCGATATTCAGCTGGAAAAGAGGCCATGAATCGAAAAAAAAACAATGCTTGGCAAATCTAGTTCTGCTTCCTAATAAGAAACTTCCTAAAGCTCGAGACTCCAGTTGCATTTTTAAAAAGCACTTTGTTGAGAAATCTTATTGAATAATAAAGTCAGAATACCAAGAAAAACATTTAAAAGCAATCTGGGGTTATTTATGTCCCTGTACTGAATTCAGGACATTTTCTTTACTTATTCTTTAATTATGAAATAACAGTGGAATAATAATATTCCTTAGTCTACCCACATTACCTGAGGGTAATAGTTTTGGGATTTAGATTTTTCTGCTACAGTGAATGGGGATTTTCCAGCGGAAAGAGCTTAGTTAAAAACTCTTGATTGATGTTTAAACATTTTAAATGTATTACAAACACTGTATAGTGGGAAGATTATTTGGCATACATGTCCACATGTGCTCTTCTTTCGATGCATTTCTGTGTCACTACCAGAATGCTTAGTCCTTTATCGCAGTTCCTGCTTCCTCACAATGTTTGCGTCTTATCTCCTGTCTCACTTTTTCCAAGTTTCCCCAGAAAAGGCAGAGCGACTAGTGTATGTGTGACTCTGACAGCCAGCTGTGCTACTGGAAGGAGGAGAGGATCTGTGTCAGTCTTATTAATACCTGTTTTCTTCAGTCTTTGTCTGATATCAACCCTGCTGCAATTACATGGTTGTGTTCACTCACAGCATTGTCATGGCAGCGATTCTATGTTACACTTACGGCATGAAAGAAAATAAAATTTGCAGATAAAGACGGCTTCATCTCAGGGTTACACCAGCAGGCTGAGGTGATTGGGGGTTGATAACGACTATGGAGAGTTACCTCTTTCGATGAGTTAGTCCTAGTCTAAGTGCTGCTACTTAAGGTTAAACAAAGGCATCCTTAGGCCGTTAATTTATTACTGAAAAACGATGCTTTCCGGCCTGTATCAGTTGTTTTCGTGAAATATTTTGCAAACCCTTTGAAAAAATAATGAATTATTTACCTAATTTGCATATAGTAAGACTTATGCACGGGCTATACTAACATTTTTACGGAGCGCGTGGCGGGGGGGCAGGCCGAAACTTGCCGTGCGCCGCAAGTGCAGCTGCTCGCTCCGAAGGTCTCCTCGGCGCTGCCGTGTGTCGGTGAAACACGAGACCCTTCCCTAGCATTCCTCACTCCACGACGCTCACCTTCATTTGTTTTCCATCGCACTCTCTCATGTGTTGACTCGTCACTTGGAGATATGCTGCTTTCTTCTGCTGTCAGCAAAATATTTTTATTTTTCACTCTTTAAAGAGCTGTTGTATAATTTACTTGAAATGTCATGTGTCATTGGTATAGCGGTAACTGCAACACTAAATAAGTAACATATGGATGCACACACAATGTAAAACTCCATATACATACACATATGTTTGCATCACTTGTGGCAGTCAATAATTTAATAACTACCAATAATGTAGTAATGTGCCAATAACAATAAATTTCTGAGTTCTCAATGTAATAAAAGCCAACAATGTAATAAGTGACCATGGCAAAAAGTTACGATGTTGTTGCTTGAGAAACTGTATTACATTATTGGCCAGTTGTTACATTATCGACTCCTGTTACGTTACGAATGGAAAAATTATTATTAGCAGTTCATCATCATTGGTAGTTATTACATTATTGGCTGTTACAGCATCTGCATTTATCTTGAGCCAATGGACTGTTGATTGATTGATTAATTGATTGTTTGATTGATTGTGTTATAAAAATGTTATTTTCCCCATATTTCCTCGGGGGCAAATCCTAGAATTGCCCCTGATGGCAGCCCTCCTGTGCCCCATTACACACGTCCTTAATCTCAGATATCGACTCTCATGTTGGATGCCACCAAAGGACTGTGTACAGCAGCAGTTTGTTGCTGGCTCTGCCCCCTAGTTGCGTGATTCGCGGCTCGGGGGCCCATCGCCCTCCTATCTGGGGGGGCACCGTTTTGTTGTTCTCACATGAGTTCTCCCTGGAAGACGGGTGGTTTTGGGTTCCTTCCCTTCATGTTAAGTCACAGGGGGACATGAAGGTGTGATAGGATGGACACTGACACATCAATCACTGCCCCCCTTTCATAAGCCATGTCATATCAGGCTGATTATTTAGATATGATAGAATAGAATTTTTGGGTGGTCATATGGGTCATATTGTAAGAGGAAATTGCAGTTCATGTGTAAAATCATATTTATCATGATAGGTAAAAGATCTACATATCACATTGCTGAAGGCATGTGATTTTAATGGGAAAAGAATCCAGATAACCCATCCAGAGTGACGGTAACAACATCCACAGTCACATGGACTGTTCTAGATTATGCATATATATATTAGTGTTTCAGATTAGTGACACATTTATTACAATATACTATTAGTTTATTATTGCAGTATATTATTATTATTATTATTATTATTATTATTATTATTATTATTATTATTATTATTGATAATAGTACTATTTTCTAATTTGCTTTACTTATTTGAATATAGGTACATTAGGCTTAAGTTCTAGGAATCACAGATCCAGTGCAGTGACCCTGCAGGCCAGCAGATCGTATGAGGTAATGCTCTTTGGAGCTAAAATAGCACCTGTCATTTATTAATGACTAATAACCATTGTGGGGGTTAAGCTGTGTTTCGCTGTGTATGAATGCTTGTACAAACTATGCAATTTTTTTCACCCCAGAAAGAAATTGTGCAAGTCATCCATTGAAAAGGCCACTAGAAGAATGGATCAGTAGGGTGTGCAGAGTATTGTGGGCAGAGTATTGTGTGCAGAGTATTGTGGGCCTGTGAGCGAAATCAACCTGCAAAGGGATATGAAGGAATATTGAACTAAATGCTGTATCTGTATGTAAGAATACAGATTCATAATCAGATTTATAATGAGTTTATGCAGGAAGGAAACCTCTGCTCACAGGGGACACACAATGAGCAGAAATCACCATAAAATTACCATGACTACTACGGTAAATAAAAAAGGGCATCATTAAAAGCGAGCTTTGGCAAAAGGTTGAGCTACAGTGAAGCTATTATTATTATTATTTTTATTATTATTATTGTTGTTGTTATTATTCATAATGATCACCTCATAGGCACTTTACACTTCATAGTGAAGCTGGAGATGGATACATTTAGGAAAAAAGAGAGTAAATACATGTCAGGGTGTGTGTACAAATGTTAGTGAAGTTGACTTCCTTAAGAAGAGAAATAAGTTTGGAAATGGGATCACTTACATTATTTCCAAAGCAGAAAATAAGTTCATTCATTCATTCATTCATTCATTCACCTTCTATACTGCTTGTCCTATACAGGGTGGCGGGGGTCTGGAGCCTATCCCAGAAACAGTGGGCACAAAGCAGGGAATAATCCGGGATGGGGAGTCAACCCATCACAGCAGAAAATAAGAGCTTTACTTTAAGAAGTAGCATATCAAGGGATATCCATTAGTGACAATAGGGTGATTGACATAAGAACAGCATACAAGTTGTGCAGTGTGCAGTGTGCAGTTCCACAGTCTACAGTGTCAAATGTAGTAAGGCAACGTGAAACAGGTAAAGTCAGAATAAATACGACTAATCAGGTGAGGAAGGAGATTGCAGCTCCACTGAGAGATCAAAAAGGCCCCCGATTGTGATTTCAAAATGCTCAGAGATTAGGGAGTCAGGTGACTTCAGTGCAGAGGCTGCAGACATCTGGGAGTGTGTGGTATAACGACAGGCCGTGTGAAGGCAGGGATACACAGAGAAGGGAGAGGCAGGAAGAGCAAGAAGATGCATAGCAGGACATAAATGCAGGTCACAGGCTGGGCCCTGAGCTGACCGGTCAGAGGGAGAGAGGAAGGGGGCGCTGTTCCTCAGAAGAGGAGCAGCATGAGAACAGAAGCTGCATGGATGCTGCCAGTGACAGAGGCAGCTGGAATCTGCAAAAAGGCAAGAACAATGAGAGAACAGCAGAGTAGGAAAACAGACAGCCATGCTAGAGCAACGGGGGTGGGGGGGGGGGTACTATCAGAACTACCATTGTGAGCATGAGTAATACATCAGAAATAGAGACAAAACCTCCCTAAAACACACAGCTTAGCCCGGGCCGCTCTGAGCACTGTACTAATACCATGTTCAAGATAAACAAGAGTGAAATTAAAAGCACACTGATGGACTATGTTTCAACAATAACGCCTACATGTTTCCGTTACACTGCTGTGTGAGCTTAGGAAGATATGAAATTCTGCTTGGTGTGGGCGTATTTTTTTGTTGTATTTGACAAAATATCGGAGGCTGCTTCTTTGCATATGCTGTATTAAAATTCACAAATATTAAAAAATGTAGTTTGGAGCATTATTCAGAAACATTAGGGTAAAATATTGTCTACTGCTTTTCATAAAGGAGTGTTTAAATGTGGGTAAGTGATGCAAATTTTCTCAAAGAATTTGGCTGCATACATAATACTGACTTTTTCTGCTAAAGAAGTAGAACGATAGCTATAATGATAGCTATAATGATAGGTATAATGATAGCTAATAACAACCTGTCCATAAATATATCTGAGCTTTCACTGAGTTTTTGATTGTATAGTTGTGCTTTATAGTAATTATTTTTAAGTTATGCTTACTGTTGCTTAAATCAGACAACAGAAGTAATGCACATTTATACATTTCAAATACTAACCAGATGGAAAAAAGTATGTTCTTACTGTATACTTTAATGATGTATTTTAACGGTGGTGTATTTTAATGAACGGGCTCCTCATTCTGATTTGCTTGTGTCACACTGACTGCCCTTCATGTCACATTCATGTCACATTTGTTCGTTTTCTCCCCTTTGGTAAGTTAATGCAGAATCGAAACAACAGGCCAAAATGCGGACAGCTTACTCTACAAACAGCAAGTTGAGGGAGGCGAAAAAAAGAAATTCCCCACGGGGACTATAAAGGATCGATTATTATTATTACTATTAAATTAACTGTGTGCCAAATATTGATATTTCCAGCAGAAAGTATCAGTAAATATAGATTTAGGGTGAGTATTGTTGAAATGGGACACTTTCTGAAAATTTGTTTTCTACAAAAATCATCTCAATTTCTTGAATCCCAACTTGATACCGTCTAAATACATTAATGCTCCTAGAACACTATATAGAAGAGAAAATAATGTATTACTAAACACGTATATTAACTGCAAAGTTTAATGGTCCCATTTCTCCAGGTGTCCCATTTTCACAATACTCACCCTATTCAGAAACATTGCCAAATACATCCTTTCTTAGACTCTCTGACTTATACCAACACATTATAGACATTTACTTGATGTGATTATATTTGTCCTCATATGGAACATAACATAGCATTTTACAAAGGAGTCAGCAATAAAATACACGGCAGTATAATTAAACATCGCCATGGCTCATGTTTAATAGAAATTCAGATTTCGCTGAAGGACTATGAAATATTCCGCGGGTTAAGTCTTCACATTTTAAATGTCAGTCCCATGACATGCCTCAACATGCACTTTCAGTATATTTTCACCTAAAAGGATGCTTGTTGATGCATGTTATAATTTTCAGAAATGACAAAACGTCTTGCTGGCAAAAACCTATAAAAGAGTACATTTGAATGGTTTTTCATTTATATTAATTGTTTCTTAAAGTTTATTTTTTCAAGCAAAATATACACAATGATAAAGCTAAACTTACTGAGAATGTTATATTCTAACATTCTGTGTGTGTGAAATACCATGTGACATACAGGTAACAGTACAGGTTTGAATTTTTATTTTTATTTTTTTCATTTAATGCATCAGTTCCACCAGGGTGCAGTAAATGTACCTTCCGTTACCTTGTTTTTCGAGCCCAACCATATCAGACTGCATGCTAATGACGGCCTATGGCTGTGAATCTCATTAAGCGCATGGATATCACCATGAAATATTTACAAATTATTTTGCATGTATTTTCCAGTGCGGCTCTTCACTTCACTGGAGAGCTGGGTGTGAGAACAGGCCGAAGAACAGTGAAGCATCTTATTATGTGGGAAGTCTCACTAATGTTCTATGTTGGTTAGGCTTGTGTTCTAGATAAGTGCATCTTTTCTTATGTACATTTTGGATTTCTCATTGATGTTGTAAACACTGAAACCTGGTACACCAGATGGACAGCCACCCCCCCCGGACTGCCTTACCGGACATTTTATCGGAAACACCTGCGCAGTTGCTCGTTCATCTAATTAGCCAATCATGTGGCAGCAGCTCAGTGTATAGTCATGTAGACACAGGTCAACAGCTTCAGTTAATGGGCAAATTAAACATCGGCATAGTGGAGAACATTCTGATCTTTGTGACTTCGATCCTGGCATGCTTCACTGTTCTTTGGCCTGTTCTCAGACCTAGCTCTCCAGTGAAGTGAAGAGCCGCACTGGAAAATACATGCAAAATAATGCTAGACAGGGTAGTTTGAGTATTTCAGAACCTGATCTCCAGGGATTTTTATGCACAGCAGCCTCTAGGGCAGGGGTGTCAAACTGCAGTCCTGGGGGGCCGGAGCCCCGTGTAGTTCATTCCATGTTCCACCACAAATGATTCAGCTTACGAGCTGCGTGGTAATTAGCACAAGGAGTTGAATCAGGTGTCTTAAATGAGGGGAAACCCAAAAATGTGCAGGGCTCCGGCCCCCCAGGACTGGAGTCTGACATCTGTGAACTAGAGTTTACACTGAATGATGTGAAATGTAGTGAGGTGGTTTGAGCTAACAGAAAGTCTAAAATAAGTCAAATAACCACTCTTTACAAGAGTGTCGAGTAGAAAAGCATCTCTGAACGTACAACCCGCGGAACCTCGTGGCGGATTTGCTACAGAAGCAGATGACTGCATTGGGTTCCACTCTTGTTAGCTGATAACAGGAACGTGAAGCTTTAGCAGACACTGGCTCCCTGAAGCTGTATCTCAATTTCGGTTGCAATGTGCAGACGGTTGTATCAGAATGTGCATGTGCAAACAGCATGAAACGACGGACCTAGCCTGCCTTGTGTCAAGTTCAGCCTGGTGGCTCTGGGGTAATGATGCAGGGAATGTTTTCTTGGCACACAATGAGGTCGCTAATACAAGCTAAGCATCGTATAAATGCCACAGCCTGTCTGAGTACTGCTGTTGACCATGTGCGTTCGCTCTATTGCCATAATCTTGTAATGGTTACATCCAGCAGGATAATGCACCGTGTCACAAAGCACGAGTCATACAGTATCGTACTGGTTTCATGAAGATGACAATGAGGTCAGTGTGCTTCAATGGCCTCCACAAAGTATACATGTTTTATGAAATAAATTTCTTTCTGGAGAAGAATTCTTCTTTAGTGTGGTACCTCAAATCCATCGATTTTCCAGCCTTGCATCCTGGGCTGGGAGGAGGGCCTCACCAGAACAGGCATGGCTCCCTGTGGCCACCCTAAATACGTATGCTGCTTGGGTCTGCAATACTAAATGCATTATTATTATTATTATTATTATTATTATTATTATTATTATTATTATTATTTAGATTTCTATATGTGGGCTAAAATCTAAATCTAAACTAACGTAAGCACATTTCCTTGACATACTCTTAACGCAGGTGTGCAGGGGGGTCGAGTCACTTCAGTTGGTGAAAAGCGAAGTTAACGACAGAAGAAAATAATCAAGCTTGTGGAAACAAGACAGAAATCCGAGTGAGTTACATATTTGTAAAATGTAACTGCAAAGCATTTGCATAAATAACTTATTGGTTTTTAAATTGTCTTTTGCCCCTTAATGCTCATAATAGTGTAGTACTTGGATGGCATTAAGGTCAAATGCATCTGCCCGTCCCCCAACAGAACAACTGGTCAAAGTCCCCCCCCCCCCCCAAGGATTCAAACCCTGAACCCAACACAGGGGTAATGTGCAAACATCATGTACTTGAGGCACAGGCAGGAATCAAACCCTGAACCGGGGGGTCTGACCTACACTCACATTTCTTTGTTAATTGCATTATTTTTCCTTTCTGACAAATTTAGTGCATGTTATTATATTTATATTTATTTATCTGCCAGACACTTTTGTCAATAACTGTAACGAAAGCTTATGCAGCTTCCACGAAGGTACTTCACATACCCCCCGATCTTTAGATCTCTATAGCTGGAGCACAGGGAGTATCTTTCACAGTCCCGCTTAAGGACCTGCTGAGTTTCTGGCTTTCACCGGATTCTTTACTAATTAGCCCTTGAATTGGATCTGGCTAATAATACAGACAAGCAGAGATATCCTTTGTCCTTTTCACTGTCACTGCCTTCCAGAACACTGGAAATATTTGTCTCCAGGCAGGCCAGTCATCTGGAGGGCTCCCTGTGATGCGGTCCACTGTCAGGCCTGTGCTGCCAGGCCTCTTAGATCACTTTGAAAGCATCCTTAAATTTCAAGTACTCACTTTTGACAGTATTGACTCAGTCCTACTTAGGGTAACATATTACATATGGAAATGAGTCTTCACTTTTAATTTTAGTTGGGGCCTGCCATTAAATTATTTTTAAACAAAATGAAACATGACTCATGCATACAGTGGACGGAATATCAGCGGTATTGTCACTCGGCAGCATTTAAGCAGCAGTACAAGTTGGTTTTAAAATATTTTGTGACCAGGTGTAAGATCTTTTTTTACCAGCACAGAGGTTTTTCAAGTTCAAAGAAATGGAATTTGTGCTGCTACTGTGAAGCAGACACTGCTCAAGTTGCTTACTTGAGGCCATATCCTGTGTGCTTTTGCTTTTATGTGGCCGAAAGGCTTCTTTCTGTTTTTCGCTGTCACATTTACATTTACAGCATTTGGCAGATGCCCTTAGCCAGAGTGACTTACATAAGTGCTTAGAAGTCTCATTAGTGAACACATTCTAATACTGGTTCAATAGAACCTGGCCAAGAATCACACATTGTCTTTAAAATGATACTTGCAGGTAATGCTTGTCAGGTACTGCATGTCAGGTAATGCACGCCAGGGTCTGCATGTCAGGTAATGCACATCAGGTAATATACATCAGGTAATGCATGTCAGATAATGCACGTCAAATAATGCACGTCAGGGTCTGCACGTCAGGTAATGCACGTCAGGCAATGCAAGTCAGGCAATGCATGTTTAAAGATAGTTCCTGCATTTCAAAGATACTTCGGTGGTTAAGTTAACTCATATAACACAAATTCAGCATATTTTTCCATTTGCATATTTGAATTAAATTTTAAAAACATGCTGAATTTTAATCAGTTTAGCATGATATGTCACCATTATTGTGGTTATATTTTATATGATTTTTTAAGATTTATATCTATAATGATATTATCATCAAAGTAAAGCAGTAGTACATCGATATAATCATAATCCATTTATCTAACCTTTAACTGTAGAAAAAGGTAATGAGTGAGTTTTTAATGTTTTATTTTTCATTTGGTAGGTAAGGCCACAGTAGCGGCTTAAAATCATTTTAATTGAAAGCACAGTTCTTTACTTATTTACAGTGCTGTCTGCACTACTGGAGACTGTTTTATGAAAGACTTTTTCATATAGATAGAACCAGTGAAACTACAAACACCAACAACAAAGGAAGCACTTCATGTACGGAGCTTGATGCTCAAAGGCACTATAATTAAAAAAGAAAAAAAAAAACTGAAACACACGCAAACCCATTATGGGCGAGAATACAGGGGTTTCCAGGAAGCTGCTGGCAAAACTGAACACACTACGAGACCAATACTATCATCATCTTTGCACTTGTACTGTGCGTGAAGATCGAGAACACAAACACAGAGTCCTGTGCGCTGGTCCAGTGCCACAGCTACATCCAGATGGAAGCTTAGACTGGGGTTTCCACCGTTCTCCCCACCACAGCAGGCAGGACTGGCAGGACTTGGCCTTAGCTGTTTGAATGCTTAAGCCCATTGGCCAGACAATAGGAGTTGGGGGGAGAGAATGGATGCTTCCTTCCTTTCTTCCTGTCGAGTGCTCTGCCTTGGCGAGCGGATTCAATGGCCCTCATCTCCGCAGCAACGGAACACTGCAGCGCCGACTCAGACTGACAAAGAGCCAATTCTAATTGCCCGTCTGTCAAATTGTTGCACTGAGATTTTCCTTTTGGTTGCTTGAACGCCTGTAGGACCATGCGCCTGTGCGAGAATCAGGGAAGCAGGGCAAATACACCGTTTAGACAAAAAAGGTTTGTTTAAAGCATTCGTGTCAATGAGGGGGAATTGATTTTGTTGGTCAATTTTAAGTATGCATTAAAATTAGAGAGGAAAAGAAAACCGCATAGGGTATCCACCTACATACTATAAATCTGATAATACAGGCACAAGGTCTTTTGGTGCAAAACTGCACTGCTTCACTTATTTAATGCTGTTAAAATGTTTTTGTTACTCACCTAGCAACGTGCATTTGACTGACTTATTTGTATCCCAACAAATGGAGCAGAGTTCACTTGCATTTTATTAACAATGGAAGCAACATAATTATTTGATACTAAGTTAAATTCGATAAAATTATGTCTATCCTACTACAGTCCTAGGCGATTCATTTAAGTGATAATAATTTTAAAAGGGAGTATTTATTTACTTTAATTTATAAGATTTATATTACATCCTAGAACACATATAAATGCAAGTACGTCTGTATCCTTAGGCACAATCATAGTTATAGCATTAAATACGTTTCTGATGCATTCCGGTAATATCACACACTATTGTAGATGATATTTTTTTCAAGTAATTTTTGTAATAATATTATTAATAATAATATATTATTAGAACTACTGTTTGGCCCTTTGCACCCAACCAGAAGAGTTCTTGCATGACACGTGGATTTACGCCTGGTTTCTCACCCCTAATCGCCTCCTCATTTGGGGCCACATCAACAACAGACTGACGATCCCTGATCCCTGATCCATTTCATGCTAAGCTGTAGATTTTTAAGGCAAGATCAATCAGAACACAAATTAAATGGGGAAAAAAACAAACATATGCAAGTTCAAAGTCCCCTGAAAGAATACCAAGTAGGGGCAGGTAGCGGAATAGCCTAGACAGTTACAGGAGCCAAAACCATAGGGAGTGAGAAAAAAAATTAAAATAAAAGCCTGGATGTGGGGTAGACGTCAATCTTTTGCAATTTAAGACTACATATTTAACCCATTGCCTCCCAAGATTAACTTATTAGTTAGCTGATAACTTATTAAGCCAAATCACTTCTAGCAGAAATAACGCATGTCAGAATTAGCTTACTTATATTATCAAGTTCCCCTCTAAAATTAGACAGAAAACCAGAAACCCATATGTAATTGCATGGCGCAAATGATATTGTCTGTTTGTTTACAATTACCATCTGTATGAAAAATTCTTCGGGCAATAACAACATAAGATGTTTAGTGTTATAAATCAACTCAATGTGCAGGACTTAAAAAAAAAAGTATTAATGTAATCATATCCATCCACAAATAAATGCACACGCAGTTAGGGTCACCATATAAACAACAATACATTTCTTTAAATAGTTTAATAATGAGATTGGGCAGTAACTACCACTCTCTGTGGAGAGATTCTTGTAAGCACGATTGCTGACCTTTGGGTACTGAATTAGCCCGTACGCAAACCATCTGGGACGCAGGTTGTGTAATGGGACTTGCTGGAAAGTGGACCCACTCCACGACGTGCCTTTAAGTTAGCTATGAGAATGCTCGCTAAATCCTCCTGCTTCTTTGTAGCTGTCAGATACATGCTTGGAAACAATTAAGATTAGAGCAATTTAACGTACTTAGAATGGCACTCATCCAAGTTCTGGCTCCCCCACGATTACTATACGGAGCTATTGTATTAACTTTTGCCAAAAAGCACTTCTGAAGTACTGCCACAAATCTCACACACACACACACACACACACACGCACACAGCACACACACACACACACACACACACACGCACACAGCACACACACGCACACACAAACAAACAGAACAAAATGCATAAATAAAAACAGTGGAAAAGCCAAATCAAGCCCATGCAGAGTTTCTCTAATCTCTGGGACAGTCTCCATATGCTGTGATCAATATTACACGCAGCTTCATACGTTGTAAATGTATTGTCTCATTACTGACTTGATGCCAACTTAATTCAGATTCGCCTGATGAAGATTCCCATTGCTTTTCATGAAAATTCTTAAAGAGTGTTATCATATGGGTTTTACTGTATTCTGATCTATCTATCTATCTATCTATCTATCTATCTATCTATCTATCTATCTATCTATCTATCATCTATCTATCTATCTAT
>JAODLC010000038.1:22982221-22993942 GCA_026781145.1 Hippopotamyrus pictus | reverse complement strand
GTTTATAGCTCATGGGCCCTCATTACAACAATAAGAATGACAAGACAATGTTGAAATGAAATGATCCAAGAGGTCACTCTCCAGATCATAAATAATGCTGTTGTTCCATCATTCAAAGGATATACAAATCTAGTCGTGTCAAATTTATCGTCATGCGTTTTTTCCTTCTGTTGCTTCAGACGGTCCTGTGTGATTTTAGAAAACTATATATATCCTATGAAAGGATAATTATATTTGATTAAATATCATGAAAGGTGTTGAGGGAGGAGATTGTGAGGGTTCTGTGGGTACTTTGAATGAAAAGGTGAATTTATGTCTGAATTGCCTTGAGTGTTAGTGTGTGTACGTCTTGCTTAGGCCTGGTATTCTATTTAGAGTATTCCAAATCATTTTCATAAATAATTACCAAATTACACACCCTTTCTATTGAAAAAAACAGACAATATGGGCTTTTATGATCAGCCTCTGAAGTGCAAAATTCTGCAAACGGTTCAGCATAAAAGTCTGGTCACACTAGCATGAGGAAGTATTTGGTTCTCAAACATTTACCTGCTAGCTGCTCGGTGCGACAAGCAGAAAATTCACTTCTGGTAGCACAGCAAATTCTAGGGGTGTTTTCAACAGAATTCACTTAGTTGAACTTTAACTCGCGAATTCGTATTGTAAACTGGTGTGACACTTGTGTACCAGTTAGGTCAATACCTTTTTATATCATGTTGCTAGCTTGCATCCTTTTCATGTTCAGTATCTTGCCATATGAAATTTACAAAAGCAACACTATTCATTACTTGAATGAAAATACAGCAATATACCCATACTACTGTGGTATCCAGACATGCCCATTTTCACTCCACTCTGCGAAGATACTCGATATCTTTTCATGCGAGTGTGACCATACATTAACTTGTATCAAATATGACTACAGAAATAATAAAAACTAAGTAATAAAAATACTTAGTTAATTTTTAATCTCATGACCTATGCTCTAAATTGCACTATACAGACAGTCACAAATTAAATTTTTGTAGAGCAGCAAAAGCCACATATGCAAATAAACAAAACTTTACTAAATAGGAGAGGACTGTGTATCATCAGGTCAATAGCTGGCATGTGAAGAAAGGCCTGAATTTCATAAGAAAATATGGTCAAGGTGGACTTGAATTCCAGTCCAATGAAAAAGAAGAAGCTACAGGCTGATGCCCATCTTTTAATGAGCAGTTCAGGTAGGACTGAGAGTTACAGCAACCTTTTGCTTCCTGTATGTTGTGGAAGCTGAAAAGATGCAGCCAAGCATATGAGTGCAGATCAATAATTTAAAGAGTTTACAAACTGAAATGGCTGAGTTCTTGAAAAATAAAACCTGTTCATTTTATTGTGTTTGAAAGCTTTGTTTTGGTTATAACCATATGTAGAAAGAAAAACAATTTTCCTTCAGCTGTGCAGTACAATTGCATTAAATTCATAAATGGTACGAGAAACAAACAAACAAACAAACAAGCAAACAAACAGTTAGAAGCAAGTGGGTTTCTTGATAAAATATCCTTTCCTATCCCATTTAAGCAGATGGCCGTTAGAGAAATTCACTCTACACATCTTTGTGCTATCTCATCACCCTTTGTAGACCCCGGAGAAGGTATAACAATAATCTGGAAGCATCAAAAGGACTGCCTCTGTTTAACAGGAGCCCAGTTCATGAGAATTAATGATCACATCCCTTGTCTCTATTACTCCTTATCTTGCAAAGGCAATTTAACTCAGCCTTCTATATGGCTGTGCGGAATGTGTTCCATACCATCCACACTATCCCATTACTGCACTGGAATTTGCACTAGGGCAAAAGCAATTATAACTTTGTTAAATCTTGAATAATCATTAAATAAACACTATACGGCTGAAATCTCTCTGATAATGTGCTATTTCTTCTCTTAATTAATTCACAGAGCCCTGCTTTTATTACTTAGCTGAATGTAAAACAAGCCTAGACTGAAATAGTAGCAGCAGCTGTTGGGTTTTTCCTTTTTCTTTTTATTTCACTATTGTTTATTCAGAAAGGCCAAAATACTCATTATTTTATTATGATTAGCAAAGCAAATAAATAACGCTAATAGCATTTCCTTGTTTAAACTTTCAGGACATTCTGTGATGGACAGGGTGATTCAGTCAGTACTGCAGAGTTGACAGTACTGTCACATAATTTCCTCATTATCTTTTTTATGCAAGAAAAATAGCTCAATCAGCCATAATATTTATTGATTTTTTTGTTTAAGAATCAGCTACACTCACTAAAGTTTTCTACACTTCCTGCCAAATCCTTTTTGAAAACACTGTATGCATAGGACGTCACACACATGCAGAATGTGTACTCTCCATTTTTAGTGCCAAAATGAGGTCATATGTAATCCTATTATTATGATGTTACATTTATAGCCGAGTTCACCTGTGGTCCATTCATTTGCTTGACCTGGTTTTTAGTGAAATTCACTTGTCTGTGTAAGTGTCCATAGCTGAACAGAGCAGAAATTTTATTTGAAGTTTAAGAGCTGACTGTAGACAATCTGTGTTAGAAATGTGAAGAAGCATATTTCTAAGGAAAACTATAAATGACAGAGTTCTCAGTCAAGTCCATCATTATTAAATTAAGAATATGGAACCACCTACACCTTGGGGAACAAGGCAAGACGATCAGAGGAATATGTCCAAAGAACCAATGTTAACATTCACAGAAGCGTGCTGAGGTTGTGATGAAAGATCCTGATCTGAAAACAATAATCTTTATTCAATGCCTCCAGTTTGGCCTCTGTGGGAGCACAGATAGATGGAAGTCACTCAGTAGAAAATGTCACATGAGAGATTTGCAGGAGGACATGCAGCAGAGACTGTGAATGTCTGACAAAATTACTGTGGTCAAATGAAATCAAAACTGAAGTGTATTGGATCAGTGCAGAGCGTTATGGCTAGAAAAGAGCCACCTCAGTTGATTAGCCTTGTTGTGCTGTGTGAATGCTTTTCATTGAGATGGAATATTGCCCATATCAAGATACAGCAAAGGGAATAACAGACTAAACCTTCTGAAGAATTTGCTTATGTTTTCATTAGACATTATAGATTGTCTTTCAACAGGATACCAGAGCGGCAAAATCAACCAAAACACTGGAATGACAAATAATGGTACAATCCAGCTAAAAAGAATATTCTCAGATCTACATGCTTCAAGGTAAGACAGCCATACCCAAAAAGACACATAGTTCTACCACAGGTACTTATAATATTCTGCAGTGACTGAAAAATAGGGGCTGGAGGGTTTAAAAATTACATGTAAAATTACTGACTTCAGAGTAGTCGCGATTTTTTTTTAGTTTAGAACTTAGCTGAGCAGATTTGTTTGATTTGTTTTTCTTTTAAATGTGTTTGTTAATTAAGTATCTAATTAGTGTCTTATGGACACTGTCAAAGAGTATTCACTCTTCAAAGTAATAAGCTGAGTGCCCAGCTAATTATACCAAAAATTCAAGTCAATGTGACATTCTTTTTCTTGCAAAGATAATTTAAGGCAAAACTTTTAACAGGTTTAGCACTACCTTAGACAGAAAAAAATCAAATAAAATCAGTTGTCTTATTAAAATACCTTCTTTTATCATCATGCATAGTCGACCTAATTACAATTTAATTACAGAAAGTATCAAATTATGTAAATAAAAAAATGTTTGCACATTTTTTCTGTAGTCATACAGCAGTAATGTGTTCTCCAGAAACTTTGGCCATAAAACTTCATATACATACATCAAATGAGCTTTGTTGACACACAGGAGCTTGACATGCAAATCGTTTCCATAAAATAATGGCATTGTGTGTGTAAAGTGTCTCTTAAGCAGAGAAACAATAATAATTTCATGGATAATTTTAATTGGAAATGTCATAAGGTTATGTTTTTGTCCTGGATTGGATGCATTACGGAGAATTGCATTTTTACTATACCTAATTACAGATTTAGTATAAATAGCAAAAATGTTTTGAAATAAAGACAACCAAATAAATAATAGCAACGGTCTTAATCTACATCACAATTACGTACAGTACATGGGTAATGTACATGATGCGCCTGCCTACTCTAGGGCATCTTTTACGTTTTCTTTTAATTATTAACCTTTTTTGGTGTGTTTCAATGTACGTGACTATTGTCCAAGAATGTTCTCCCCACAAAATGTATATCAGTCTGCAAGGGAACTGAAAAAGCCCCTTCATAAGCACACAAAGAAAGATGAGTACAAACTGTAAATACAATATAAATACTGGCTCTATGATTGCTGATAACTTCTTCAACTGCTTTGGCTTCTGTGCCAGTGAGTATGCTTGAATGGCTTTTAGTTATAAGGTGAATAGGAAGCTTTACATGTTATAAAGAGAAAGTCATTGATTCATTGATTTCCTGCAAATCTGCTAAGTACTTGGAGTCCACGGTACGAACGATCTACATTTATCCTGTTTGGTATGTGTGGACATACTGAAATCTGATTTACTTATTCAGAGCTGCTGGAAGATGATGGATGGACAAGTTCTTTTAGTCAAATTCATCTAAATTATTACCATTTTAAAACATTTTAAATCTTTTCAGAGTCGCCTTTAGAGTTTTATGAAGCGGGTTTTTTTTTGTGCCTTCTGAGAAAGACGTTGACTCTCCTTCCAGGACAGGAGAGAAGGGAAGCCAATTTTAGGTGAGTGAGCAGGGCTGCGGGGGATTTGGCTCTGACAGCTGTCTCTCTAGCGAGGCTGATGAGAGCACACACGAGGGTGGCCCAGCCATTCAGCACAGCAGTCACAAGGGCAAGGACTTGCTCAAAAGGGGGCGCTATTATTTTTCCCTTTCATGACACATTTTGTCTTATAACCCAGGAGAGGGATAAAACAGTCAACGACTGATTTAATTCCCCCGTGTCCCCACCCTGGCTGCTTCAGAGACTGACAGCTTAGCGTCAGACATGCTTAAACGATATGGCACGAACATATGATAAGTTTCATTCTTTGGTTTTTATACTATTTAATCTAACATCACAAATAAATCCCACAGGTATTGCTCCGAAACATTATTAAAATGAAGAATCAATAATATCCTTCGAAATGTTTTCACAATCAGTTATGTTAACAGCACTCTTCTCCTTCCCCCCCAGAATCAATATTAGTATTTTTCGGTTCTTATCTCGCCTTATTTTATAATATCTTATCTTTATTTGATTGAAATATTATTCGTGCTGAATGTTAAACGGTGAACATCAGCTATAAGATTAATGCCTTTTACTTGCAATCTTGGGAAGTTAATATGCCGGAGATGCATGTAGCGGTAAAACAAATGACAAATTCTGCCAAAGCTCAGCTTTGATCTTTTATAAGCCTGTCATAAACACCACATGGAACTCAGATACGCAGAACTGCTAACTGAAGCGCAACTTGCTACAATGCAGAAATAGCATGAGTGATATTGGGACTGCATGAGCGGAAGAAGAGCCCGTGCAGACTGTACACGCAGAACGGAGGAGGGGCCTAACCAGTCGGCATGACAGTGATCAGTGATTCCCCTCTCACCCACTGTACTCTCCCAGCCATTAATTCAGTGCCTGAATTCCAAAAACACAAAATAAGTAGCTATTGACCTTTTCTGGGTCTCTGCTGAGCACAAAGTCAAAAGTCCCTTAATTTGGGAAGAAAATGAACAGCTGTCAATCCACTTACCCCTGTACTTCAAGCCACATATGGCCAGTCTGATAAAGCTGCCTAGCAGAATTATACATCATTATTGAGAGTTTCACTCTAATGTCATAGTACCTTGTAACACAATGTATACCTGCTGATTCTGGTCTGTGAAATGTTGGTATACTGATAAAGAGGGAATACATTTAAGCTACACTCACCAGGAATTTTATCAGGATCAGCCCAACACCAGCTTGTTCATGATAATCAGTCAAGATCGTGCATTACAGGGTCAAAAGCTTCAGTTAATGGTCAGATAAAACATCAAAATGTGAAACAAAAAAGTGATCTAAGTGTCCATTGCGTTGTTGTTGATGGCAGACAGGGTGGTTTGAGTATTTTCAGATACTGCTGATCTCCTGGGATTTTCATGCACAGCAGCCTCTAGAGTTTACAGAGGATGATGCAAAAAAGAAAACACCCACTGAGTGGCAGTTTTGTGGGCGGAAAAGTCTTGTTAATAAGAGAGGTCACAGGAGAATGGCCAGACTGGCTCGAGCTGACAGGAAAGCTACAGTAACTCAAATAACTACTCTTTACCGCAGTGGTGAGCAGAAAAGCATCTCTGAATGGATACCATGTTGGACTTTGGCTACAACAGCAGCAGACCAGATCAGGTCCACTCCTGTCAGCTAAGAACAGGAAACTTAGGTGGTGCAGTGGTAACAGGCTCAGCAGAAGTGAATGTGGTCTAAACAGCGTGAATCCATGCATCTAACCATGGTTATGTCAACAGCTCAGGCTGCTGGTGGTGGGATGATTTGGAGAATGTTTTCCCGGCTCACAATGCCCCGCTAATAGCAATCGAGCATTGTTTAAATGCAATCTGGCATTGTTTAAATGCAATCAGGCATTGTTTAAATGCCACAGGCTGTTGCTGACCATTTGTGTCCCTTTACGGTCACGATGTCCCCATCTTGTCAGAAAGCGCAAGGCATATCAAACTGATTCCATGAACATGACAGTGATTTCAGAGTAGGCCTATGTCAGTGGGCTCCCCAGCCATCATAAGTAATATGTTATATGTCATGTTATAATCAAAGGTAAGGGCAGTTTCAGAGGCAAACAAGACACTGCGTTACTGGTACGATTGGTAGTTTCAGAAAATACTGATTACTTAACCTTTGAAGACTAAAACGTGGCATCGTTTTATCAGTAAAAATAAGTTTATTTCAAAGTTTTCACTTTGTTAAATTCAGCTAAGAGAAATAAACCATAAGGTACTGTATATCATAAAAGCACAATTTAACATTAGAACGCATGCGAATGAAGAGCAACACAATAAAAACGAACAAAAATTTCTTATGTCACTGATCTCATGCTGGAGGCCTAGAACCACATGACTTAGGTTCCTAAGTTTCTGACTGATGAAGATTTTTGTACAGTACTGTATATGCAGCAGCTGGACAAATTTCATTAAACTGAGTAAATAAAATATTAGCATAATTTAAATTATAAATGCTACTTTAAAAACTTGTCCCAGATGAGAGATTGACCTTTTTTCTTCACAGTACAAGACTAGCAAAAGAGAAAGGGTGATTCAGGGTAGTATGGTCAAATGTTATAATTTTGCTTCAACTTATTGTAAGATGTACAATGTATGCTTCACTTACTTAAAGTCAAAATGTAGAAAATATACACATCACACATACAGTACGCTCTAAATGATAGCCCGTGGATCCCAGGCATTCTGTCAGCCATCTGTGGAGGGAATGTCAGGTGACCAGGGTCTTGCATACTGATTACTTTGCTTATTTCTTCATCCCTGACTGTATGTATGAGTTGGAGTTCTCCATTTTGATTCACTGCCAGTTCCAGTCCTCAGACCTTTTTCAGCTTCTTTGGTAAGCCTGACAGAATTACTTCTTGATTTTTTGTGGTTCCCATGTGCCTTGTGTTGATCCTGTCCATCACTGCCCAGACCCCTCATGTTCCTCAAAACAAATCTCAACCTCTTCCCCTACCTGATTTCCATGTCTCATCACTGTTCACCATGACCACTGTAATTCTTACAATGACCTCTTAAATGAAGGTAAACGATTAATTTACATAAAGGTGTTGACACCTCGAGGTATGAAAATTTTAATATCTATGATTAAAAACAATAAAACAGCCTGACCTACAAAATGTCTGAAAGGTACTAATTGTAAATAAAATAAAATAATTACACAGTGACAGTACCAAAGCATGTGAGTGACTCAGTGGGCCTCCATTCCTGTGATCAGAAGATCGTCCATTAGGGGCTTGACAGAACAGTCACATGTCCGTGGGCCCTTGGCCCCGGTTCCTGGGGGGCTGTATGCTGGCTGACCCTGTCACGTCTGTGTGTGTCTCATGGGGAGTAAGATGGGATAGGCAGAGAGAAGCATTCCAGTGTACTTGCGTAAATGGCAAATAAAGCATCGTTTAATTTAACATGTGGACATTATCAATTATCAGTTTCTTTGCCACGTATATAATACTCATATGTATTCACCATTGAATATACAATTGGTGTATACCATTGGTGTATATATAAACAATGATAACTGATTCACTTTGTTAAGAAAACAGATATACACTCTTTATATAGAATGTAGTGGAGTGGGGCTTTACCAGAAGGTATTTATGATAAATAATATAACACTTATCATACTGTGATAATATCAAAGAGCAGCTCAGCATAGTACACTAAAGCATATTAATGCGCTACAATTACTAAAAGTGTAAAAATTACATTTGAGTGTATTTTTTTCAAACACACTTTAAATGGTTGTTTGTACTATTCTCTAGATTGTAGATTCATTTTACAAGACATCACAACTATAAAATAACTCACAAGGAATTATGCACTGGCCAAAAAAATTATTAAACAAAAAATATGTCGGGGATGGAGACAGCTCTGTGGGTCGGGACTCAGAAGATTCACTGCGCAAACCATTGGGCCCTTGAGCAAGGCCCTCAACCCCACGCACTCCAGGGAGAGGACAGCCCAACTATATATATTAAATGTGACAGGGAAGAGATGCCCAACAGACAGCGTTAGAATCTAACTTGGGTCTAGCACGTGAAAGCACCTTTAATGGCGTGTTTACAACTCATGGTACAAATGCAAAAATGATTGAAAACACAAACTGTTTTCATCTTTTATTTTCCCCAGTGAAAACAGGAGCAGGAAATGCTGCCTAAATACACAGCACACCAGCAGTGGTCATTATTATATAATGAAAATAAATGATGCCCAACAATGAAATTATGATGTTTAATAATGACAATCATAATCATGTAAAGCAATAAGATAGGAAGAACTTAAACAGTAAATTCACACACGTTTAGCAAACAACACAAGCATGTTTACTTCGCTAGGGCTTAGCTGTGTTTTTTTGGCAGGGAGGGCTTATCACAGAACTGCAAGAAAAGAAAGGATTTTTCTTACATTTGTTTTTTAATCTGGTAACGCAGTGTGACCTGGTGAAAACAGAATTAGTTAAAACAATGAATAGGCCTACTCTTTACGCACACACTATTTGATTATATCAATATAGTTGCAAAAAATCGATAAATCCAATAAGTTATCCGGCTAAGTAAGAAATCCAGCTTTCTGAAACAGGCCCTAGTTCTAGCCTGATTAATTGTTAGCCATTGTTAGCAATATCAGTTGATAACAGCACATTAGGTATGTGAATCATACTGTAAGGTATGTGAATTGCACTTCAGTTTTACTGTTGCAGTTTGCTGTACAGTCCGTTGAAGCTTCCAGTAAAATGGTAGGTGGTATATGGAGTGTTTTAGTCTTAATTTAGTTTCCAAATGTGCTGAAGATACTCAAAGGTGGTAGATGCAGTTATGATTCCTTCTGCTTCACCATTCCCCTCACTGAGTGGTTCCTACAGTGATGTCCATCCTTCAGCTATGGCATCAAAACCAGCAAGCATGATAAGAACAGACACAGGTGATTAAAGTTAAGGCATAAATTTCCAGTAGATCAAATTGAAGTGACACTGAGGCATCAACAGCACCCTATTCAATCAAAGGGGTCAGCTTTTCTGGAGGAGTCACGGTTCCAGTAACAACCTCTGATCATCTTTCAAGAACAGAAATGTCTTTTTTTGCCCAAAAGTTGGCTGTTGTCCTTTTTGGAAGAGAGACAAAAATCAAGAAATGGTTTGTAGTTATGATTTATTTGAAATTGTTGCCAAACTAGATTTCTTTTTTGCTTGGTTCACTTGGTTTTTAAATTGGATTGGATGATTCAGGGCTCCTTTAATTACTGGTCAGATTAGTTTTACGTTATTTTTAGGCAAGCGACAGCATCCTAGATATGCGTCTCCTACCATTTCCGATCATTATGAGAATCCAGTTTTGGAGTCACAGTACGTAGTTTGGCTGACCGGTCGATGTACTGTGACATGGTTGTGAAGGTTTATTTTCACAAACTTTAGTGACAGAGAAGTACGTATGTACTGAATCACCGCTTAACGAAGTTTTGCCCTCGCTGAGTTAGGTCGCTACGTAGGTCGTAGGTGGCTTATGTTCCCAATCTGTTCGTTATTTTTACCATCTTAAATCTGCCTTGGTTTGTTAATAGTGATCCGAGCTACGGCACTCCCTGCTTCTCCTCCCTTCTGCTGCTTGGGTAGCTGCACTTCCACTTGCCAACATTAAGAGGCCGGGGTGCACGACAGCGGGTGTGTACTCAAGTTAATGGCCCCATCCCCTGGCAAAGCTGCCGTTTTACTGATTTTTTATTTTTTTTTTTTTAACATTTTCTTGTTATGGATAAGGGTGCAGGAGTCATTTTGGTTTCGATATCTAATTGTCTATTGGTGTGTTTTTTAAAGGTTTGTCTGCCCTGCTGGTGTTGTATTGTTTTGTTATTATGTTTGAAGCTGTTTCGTTTGCTTCTCTTGTTTCTTATGTGATGGCTTGTGAATTGGTTGCTGGGTCATGCACAGTAACGCTGTTCTCTGTGAGTGACTGAAGAATGCCCTAACCTTGGGGGTTTAAGCTGTTGTGAGTTGCCTGGTGTAATATTCAGTGACCAGTCATTCTCGCCCAAATTTTAATCTTATTGTGCTAATGTGTCCTAATTGTTAATTTGCATGTTTTGGGAATCATGTCTCTGGCTCTTTAAGCGTTTTTGGAGCTTGAGCTCCAGCTTCTGCGAGCAGCATGGTCGATTGGCTCATTTCCTCTGGATGAAATTCCCCAAGGTGATGTACTCCGTACCCCAGACCGCTGTCAACCACACAATGTTCATTTTTATTTGTTTCCCGGGGAAATAAAGAGAAACACTGCATGCTAAACTGATACAAAAATATGGCAATATTACTCACTAGTAGTTTTGAAAAAAATTGATGAAATGATGGGAAAACAACACTATTGATAATTTTGAAATTGAAACATTTTTTAACATGTAATTTGAATAACAAACCTTCACTCTAATTGACAGTTTTTTTCTCCCCCATCATTGCTGATTAATTCCATACCAACTTACCACTTCAATTTCCAGACAAGGTGATAATTTCCTGGTACATCTCCTTCAGAAATCAGGACCATCTTAAGATTAAAATTCAACAATAAAGCAGTCTAGAAGAGGGCAGAAGAGAGTGTTTAGGGGAAGCTGGGTTCTGGTAAAGACACACGTCTGAGAGAGAGTGAGGACATCAGGCCAGGATGCAACAGACATGGAGTAAAAGAAAAATAACTAAAATGGAGAAGGTTCTTGATGGTCCAGAGAGGGAGTATGTTGCTTAAATTATTCCTTGTATTAATTCACACTAATTCATTGTTATGCTTGTTATACCCAGTGTTAAATTAACATATACAGTGTTTATTGGGCTTTTACAGTGTTCATTTGAAACCAGTTGCACTCAAACACTGTAGCTGTTAATTCAGCACTAGAGGGATTTACTGTGATGTTTCAACATCATTTAAAAATAAAAGCATGGCTTGTTTAGTTATTTTTTAGCGTAAGATACTGCATTCATGCATTTTATA
>JAODLC010000038.1:22900453-22954114 GCA_026781145.1 Hippopotamyrus pictus | reverse complement strand
TGTTCTACATTACTTTTTGTATAAGAGCTCTGTAACACCTAAATTTCTCATTCGTGGGATAATAAAGGTTTATTCTACTCTATTCTATTCTATTCTATTCTATTCTATTCTATTCTATTATTGTCATGATGTAGGACACATATCGGTGTGTCCAGGTCTGAGGCATAAAAATGGTCATGAGGCTCGTGAAGCGGGTGCAAAGGTCCACATGACCATCTGCCTCGGAGGTTCATTGACATCACCAGTGACTGAACCTGCTTTCAAACCCTCCGTGTTTAATGGATCTGAGTCTTTGGATGAGTCGGGACAGCACTATCATGTGACGATTTCATGTGATACGGGTGCTGCCCAGTCATTTCTGGTCGAGGGAGTTGTGCCTCTTTCGAATTCGAGATACTGTGGAAGTGATGTGTGGGTGTAAGGTATTGGTTTACGAGTTGATGCCATCCCATTGCATAATGTGTTCCTGAGTACGGAAGATTTTTCAGGATACGTATGGGTTGCAGTCCAGCCACAGTTCCCGGGGCACGGAGTTACTTTTTTCCTGGGGAATGACATTGTGGGAGGCTGCGCCCCAATGATATCGCTAAAGAATACCCTGCAGTGTTTCCAATCTTTGTTATGACTCACACTCAGCACTGCAAGCTCACTAATGGTAATTCTTCGGATACATTTATGGTCAACCATGAATGTTACCCCTCTGCTGTGCAGTTCCGTTTCCCTGACTCTTGTGCTGTACCCTCCACTCAGGAAGCTTTGATTGTTGCTCAGGAACCCATGATGCGTCGTTGCAGATTTGCCGCGATTCGACTGTAGAAACAGCTTAACTGGGGAAACACCCAACAGCGTAATTTTTCCATGCCAAGGTTCTAATGATGAAGTGGCTGCCCTCAAATGCACCTCATGGCTGGGCTATGATTTTTCAAGTTGTAGTTCCAAAACCCTGCCATGAACATGTATTGTCCTTGGGACATGATCACCCTTACTTGGGATACCTCGAGATCATAAAAACTCTATTGTGCATTGTATCATGCTACTCGATTCCCCAAGGCCATCCCCATTCGGAGGACAAAAGTTAAAATAAAAGCCTTGATCATATTTTTCACTATGTTTGGGTTACCTAAGTATGTGCAATCAGACCAGGGTACAAACTTCAAGTTGTTCACCCAGGTTATTTGAGAAATGAATGTTTGTCACACAATATCTAGTGTGTACGAGTGTCAAGGGGCTCTGGAATGGTCTCACCAGTCTTTTAAAATCATGCTGCACCCATACTGCCTCTAGACTGGTAATAAAAGGGATGAGTGTGTCCCATTCCACCTATTTGTCATAAGAGAAGCCGTTCAGGATTCAACAGATTTTAGTCCTGCTGAGTTTTGCACTGACTACAGAAAAATGAACGCCGTAACTAAAACTGGACACATTTCCCCTCCCTAGGACTGAGGATTGCGTTGAGCATATCGGATCCGCTCAATTTGTTACCAAGCTGGACCTCCTAAAAGGTTACTGGCAGGTGTCCCTAATATGCCCCTAATGAGATATCTGCCTTTGTCACGCCAGACACCTTCCTCCAATATACCGTCATGCCTTTCAGTTTATGTAATGCCCCAGCTACCTTCCAGTGCTTGATGCAAAAAGGTTTAGGGGACATCCAGAATTATGAACCATTCCTCGATGATGTCATAATTTATTCAGATATGTGATATGAGCACCTGGACACTCTGAAGCAAGTGTTCCTGTGGCTACAGTAGGTTGCACTAGTCTTAAATTTGGAAAAATGTGAATTTGGGAAAGGGACTGTCATGTATGTCAGAAAGTTAGTGGGTCAGGGAACTGTAAGTACCCTTGATGCCAAAGTTAAGGCTAATGAAGCTTTTCCAGCACCTACAACCAAACAGGAGCTTAAACATTTCCAAGGAATGGCTAGTTATTATAGACATTTCTGCCGCAATTTTTCTGATGTTGTTCTGCCCCCTCAAAAAAAATGACCCTGTTTTATTGGTCGCCCACTTGTCAATCGGCCTTCTCCTCTGTTAAGGCACAGCTCAGGAGCTCACCCATGCTAGCGGACCCTCAATTTGATAAACAGTATAAGCTAAAAGTGGATGCTTGCACCTCTGGGATGGGTGCTGTCCTCCTGCAGGAAGATAGAGGACTTGACCACCTTATTTGGTGCTTTTTGCGTAAATTCCTACAGCACCAGCTTGCCTACAGTACAACACCATAGAAAAGGAGCCTCTTGCTCTTTTATTAGCGTTACAACATTTTGAAGTATATGTAGGTGATAGTGCTGATCCTGTCCCAGTGTTTACAGACCACAAGCCACTGGTTTTCTTAGGTTAGCTACGGAACACAAATCAGCGTTTGATGAGGTGGTCCTTAGTCATCCAAGTCTTTAACCTTCAAATCGTACATAAGAAAGGTTCAAACAACTTACTGTAGTTGCTGATGCCCTCTCACATGCTGGAGAAACATTGCGAACTCTGTAAAGGTTCATTTTCGTGCAGGGGTGTTACACCCCAAAAGCTTTGTTATGTGCCGTAAGCTTTGTTCCGTGGTATAAGGTTGATTCAACCAATGCTGATGTCAAGACACCCAGCGAGTGACCTGATCCGGGGATTTGATAAATGTCGTCATTTCCAAACCTTCTGCGGAAAAGGACTGATGATTCAAAAACCAACAGCTTCTTACTGGCTTGTTTTGGATGGTGATTTACTGTGATTTGTCTACTCGTGTATGACCTTGGTTTGTTGCCCAGCAACTCACTTTTTTTTCTTTGCCCCTGGTGCTGTCTCTAATCCTCTGCCTGACTTCTGTGTACCGACTTTTCTAGCTTTGTATTTCGACTACGATTAAGCCCAGCCTTCAGCGTTGATGCTTTGAGAGGGTGATTGGGATAGAGTGTATGTAGGGAGTGACATTTCTTTCGATCTGTTAATTTCTGTTTATTGTAAGTGGATAGATTGAATTCATGTTGATAGCCTGTTTTGTTTGTTGTTTTGTCGTGGGTTACTCCTGAGTCCTGTAAATACACTGTGTTGCCAGCAATCTCTGTAAATATACTTCCGGATTTGCTATACTACGGGACTCCTGTGTTTTGTTTTGTACACGCACAGACCCTGCACACACATATTATGTTATACCCCAAACCCTTAGACTGGGTTTGGCATGTGACATAATCATAGAACGTGATTAGGCAGAGGTACAATGTGTATAAGACACACACAGGCACACGATCCGGTAGAGGTACACTGTATAGAAGGCACGCACAGGCAGAAGATCAGGCAGAGGTACACCGTGTAAAAGGGCGCACACAGGCACACAATCAGACAGAGGTACACCATGTATAAGGCACACAATCAGAGAGAGATACACAGTGTATAAGGCACACGATCAGGCAAAGTTACTGACAGGGGAAAAAACACTGTGCTACATTGTTTTTTGCCTATCATAGGTCTTTATACACTAATGTGATGTAGCTGATTTTCCTATTTAAAAACCGGGAAGGTTAACATTTCCTTATAACAGGTTAAAACTGTCTTCAAATATGCAGTCTGAGTAGATCAATCAGTTGATAAGGCAAATAATAATTATAATACGATATCACAGCATCATGTAGCATTTTCAACAAGTTCCATAAGAGCTTCAGCTGTATTTAATTTAACTTACTTGAATCTACCGAAGTAGAATTATACTGTGAAAAGTGGTCGCACAACATGAAGCAAATATAAACATTATCATTTATTTTACATTGTGAGAGTTAAAATGAATTGACTTATATATTTATGCAAATTGCCAGAATATTAAACCACATGTAATTTATACTTAATTTTCCACATTCCACAGTGTATCTCCTGTAATATTTCAAACATTACCAAACAAACCTGCAGACTGAAAGACAAATTGCATAACTACAGTTATTTAAACATTCAAGCCTCTAACAAGCCATTCTAATACATTTGCTTATTACAGGGTCTATTCACCCATGCATGTGAAAAAAACACTTAGCTGGATGCTTTTTTAACTTAAGCGTATTCTTCCAGTGACTTAAGTCTGGGGTTTAAGTACACTTAGGCGATTTACGTGCTTTGGGCGGAGGAATACCAAAACATTGGGATGTTGCATGTAAGTGACCCTTAAGTGCATTCAGTCACACACCTCTACATAGCCAAGTGCAATCTTGCAGTTTTCTAAGTCAAACATCTAACACAACTGGTGGTTCACACACACACACACAATAATTGAACCCACAGCTTTGAAGGTCTGTGAACAAAGCATTACTGGATGAGCCTCCTATCCACAACAATCCATTACCATTGAAGCCATTAAACACAATAACAGGAAAAACCCAGGCTACAAATTTAAAGAGCACTGAAAAACCTAATGTCGAAAGTAACGAGTGGCCTTCCGACAGGAATTTTCAAAGGACCTTTTAGTATTCGACTATTGCACTGATGTCAACATGTAGAAAGAGCAGGGTGAACAGAATAAATAAACCTCAGTTTAGCTTCGCTTACCTTGTTTAATGTACAGCATAAAGAGTGCAGACTACACTCTTGCATTAGTGCAACGCATAATGGCTAAAGCATTAGGCCTTCACAGGAAGACTACATGCGTGTGTGTGTGTGTGTGCATGTGCATGAGCGGGTATACCTTTTCTTATGGGAACACAATGTCCCCACAACGTGATGAATACCCATTTTTTTCCCTTATGGGGAAAACTCAATTTAATAAAAATCTGTGACTGCAATGAAAATACTAAAAATGCAAAAACTCTTGTATTTTGTTTGGTTACTTATGGTTATGGTTAGGGCTGGGTAGGGGTTAAGGTTGTCAGAGTTAGTGTTAGCATTTTTCCCATAGAAATGAATGAGCGATCCCCATAAAGATATGTTTACCCGACATGTGTGTTTGTGAGAGTGTGTGTGTGTGTGTGTGTGTGAGAGAGAGAATGAGAGAGATCAAATGTAATAATTTCTAATCTTCTATTTTCAGTAGTAAAAAAAGTCTTTGCTGGAAAAAAAAAAAACATTTTCTCCATGTAATGACTGCTCACTGGCTTGGCAAAAACAGGTCAAACTCTGACATAACAAGTTCTGACACACCATATTGTCTTCATTTAAGCCTTCACAGTTACATTCTTCTATGGTTAGTTTAATTGATTCACACAAAAATGTACCCTGTCCTAGTACTGACAGTGTAATTCAAACAATAAATAAAATGAACATGGAGATCACGGAACGGCCCGTACAGACTTTAATGCAAAGAGGGGAAACAACTAAAACAAAGTCAAATTTAATTTAATATACTGCATTTGTAGATAAGCTGTCACAAAGTGTTTCGCAATAGGTTTCCAGCAGCATGAAAAAAGCTTTGCCATATAAATGATAAATTAGATCAAGGACAAGTGGATGCGAAGCACTTGTATAGGTACCTGTACCTCCAGGACATCTGCAGTTCCCATTGCGTGACTCTAGCAAGAAAACATGATTTTTGTTCCATGATGTTGGTAAAGGTTCTCACACTATGAAATGACTATTGAAAAGTCATTGAAATCTGGAAAGAATACCGTTCCATACAGCAGAGGATGAGGTCTTTGTGGTTCAGGGACGATGTGAAACGTTAAACATCTTGTTTATTTTTCATTTCATTTTGCTGGCTTCGGTATAAAGAAAAAAACAGTCAAACACCGAATCACCACAGGCGTTAATATGAATATATTGATGGTCCAAAATCAAAACATTTAGACTGGTAAAACAGACATAAAACAGTAAAAATAATTCTTCCTCACAATATAATAAAAAAAGTCTCCCCAATGACACATGTAGGACGTTTAAAAGTAAATATGCAAATCAAATCCCATTAGTATAAAACTGAACCCAACAAATTATAAATTATTCAAAGGAGGCTGCGAATGCATAAACGAAAAGGACCTGGCTTAGTCTGTCCTCTGTTCAAAATACTTCTATCACAATCACGGCAGCCACATTTTTATTTATTGTTTTACTCATATAAAAAAAGAACAAGGCCATTTTCAGCTTTTTAGACATAAAATTAAAACTAAGCACTGCATTCTCCTCTCTAATATTAAAATAAACATATTTAAAATGAGTCCATTGCTTTATGTGACATAGTGGATTGGTTTATATATCTTACTTTTTCTACAACATTGGACTTTTAAAAAACTTTTTAAGAGTGTAAGGATCTACTTTTCACAATCCTGATTAAAATTTAAATGAGGGAATTTCGCCAAAATCTGAAAATAGTAAAAATTCACCACTAAAGGGGTATGATATTGCCTCAGAATTCTTTTGTTCTTCTTTAGAAATTCTGAGCTTCACCAAATATGAAACAGCTTAGAAAAATGACTTGCACATATTTTTTTTCTTTTTTTCTTATGAATAATAGCGGAAATTGAATACCTAAGGATGGATTACATATTTGTTTTGGAAGTCAATATTTAAGCATTTAAAAATGCTTAAAACAGCACTTAAGCCTCTTACATGAAATATTTAGATGATGTATTATGTATTTTTTATTATCTATTTTTAAACAAAGCGTACATGCATTCCTTTCCTGATTTGGGAGCCATTAGTCTTTTCATAGTGAATGAAGCTCCTGTTACCCAGATCATTTCTGTGCTTTACAGTTAGACCTGTGCAATCATTACATAAGCAATGCACAACAGATCTGAGCACAGATGCACAAGTGCAGCACAAATGTAGGGCTATGAACCCTGTTTATGCACTGAACACTTGGATATGTCACAATTTTTAAGGTTATTTGTGAATCATATGGGTGAAAAATATCCATTTTCAAACTGGCCTTGGTATCTGACCCATTTGCCAGGAGATCTTGTGTATGACTGCAACAGTAATTACCCTGCCCGTCTGAAGGTCTCGTGAAGCATCCAAAATATCATACAGTAGAAATATGATTTTGTTATGCGTAATTATTTATTTTTATTCTATTTCTGACTGAATTTATATATGTGTTATATGTTATAATGTATGAATGCTTTAAATGCACCTGATTCACTCTGTCGTTATATGTCTTGGGGCTACTACAATAGCTTCCCTCATGTCAGGCACAGATTGGTGCTGCTGAATCGTGTCTCTTAGCAACTTCAGCACAAGAGCTTAAGCGCAGCTGCTCAGTCAAGCATGGGATCCACAGATTCACAGCTGGTCTGCCTGAACGTGGGCAAAGCTGTGGACGACACCCTGCTTAAGGGTCAGCTTCCCCCTGCAGACCTCAGACTGAATGGCCGGGATCCGCGTTACATAGTGGGGCGAAGAAAGGTGACTGAGCTGAGTGTCAGGGGAGAGACACTCAAGGGGAGTGTGTGTCTTCAGAAGCGTGAAATTCAACCAGTCAGGCAATATTGCTAAGCAACAGCATAAACAGACGTGCACCAGCGTTCATTCAGTCAACTGCTTTGGCATGATTACTGTGTTCTCAGTGGTGTCTGTACAGGTGCTAGATTGCGTCATTATTTCGTCATTTTCACATGTTCTTCGCATCTATCCGTCCGTCCGTCTCTTTCCACTGACCGTGCTGCTCAGTGCAGATGCCACTAACTTTTTTCCTGGAGTCACACCCTTCCGTGGATTTTATCTCCTAGCAGGGCAGGCTACTGAACACGTGGCATATCCCAGCAGTACAACAAAGATCAAGAGCTTTAGAGCAGAAAACAAGTGTTTCCACCACTGGAACAGAGTTGTCGAATCCACCAATGTCTAATAATAGATAATTCATGATTTCTGAATGCAAAGTTTCAGACTGTATAGAGGAAACCACAATGTTTCTATACATCACATAGTTGAACCAATACGTACCAACTGGGGAGTAAAATGACAATATTGTAAAGGGCAGTAACATTTTGTCGCTGATTTTATTGCTTTCTTAACATCACCACCTGCTAATTGGCAGTAGAAAGCTTGCTGGTACATGTTTGCATGTTACAATTAAAAAAAACATGAGTTCTGCCTGCTTCCTATTCTACCCCCTGATGTTTTTTATGTCATACAATGACCTCCATCTGTTACAGAAAACGGAATTCTGCTGCATATTCATTTTACAGCATTTTCAGCTGCAGCTCTCTCTGCTCAGCTGTGTTTACACACTGACTGCAATAAAAATGAGACATTCTAACATGCAGTTATTGCAGAACTCATTTGTTTCCAAAAGCTGCTGCCAACAACAACATGCTTTCCATCTGCCACATGTGTCATAACTACCGCAAATAATGCAATTACATTTTTAAATAACATATTTAGCATCGTATGATCTACGACCTTCAGTGTTTGGAGTCTGATTCTCACATGCAGATCTACTTGTGTGTGTCTTTTCATTTCATAACTTAATCTTTAAATACGAGTACCAGCAAATCAAATACTTGAAAAGACTAGTCAAGTACTCTTAAATCTAAATGGGGTTATATAGCCAGTAGACAAGGAATGTTGGTAAGTTATACTGTATAATTGTTCAGCATATTCCATATGATTTTATACCTAAGACATTAAACATAAACATCCATCCATGCATCCATATCACATATCAGCATATAAACATATGCAAGGTATTTTCGTCATTATTATTATTATTATTATTATTATTATTATTATTATTCATTAAATAATTATGAGAATGACAGTGTGAAGAAGATCAAAGTGGCTACTGTTTAGCGGCTGGTGCTGAAAATGATAGTTAACCTTAGACACTTTTAAGAGAACATCAATGAAGCTGAAGTGAAACATGAATCATCAAACTTCCCCGTGGGGAGATCTTCTAGATGACGGAGTGGTGGCGGCTTTGATCTTCAAGATTCAAAATAGCACTGATTTGCATTTCCAGTCGACAACGACTTCTAGCAAAGATCAGCTAATGGGACTCAGCCCACATTCGCTGCCATCAAATCCCAAACTTATGTTTCCAAAGTGACTGCAGGGAGAGACGAGGGTAGAAAAAAGGAGACGGTAAACATTTAATGCAGTTTGTTTATGAATATATTTATCCAAATGGTTGAGACGGCCATCATGCATTCACAAAGTGACCAGGAGTACAGTTTCAAATATATAATGAATCATAAGAATGTTTTGCAACATAAAAAAGACTGAGGACCTCATTTTACAACAAGAGCTAAAGATGTGAATAATCAAAGCCTTTGGAGCGCATGGGGCACTGAAAATGAATAATATATACTCGGTATAATACTTAAAGGGTAATAACTTTGTAACTGAAGTGCCAGTGCATGTTTCAACCTGCTGTCTGCTGTCCAGAGCTACTGACACTGTATGGCTGATCAGTGCGTAAAGATTTGCAGTTTGGGAATTCAAAGGAATTACACTGGGTGAAAGACAGTCACATTAAACCTGCTCTAGTTTACTCCTTGAAAAAGAGTGTTTTGCCCAATGTTGATGGGAAGGAATATTAATTGTCTTGCAGAAAATGTGTTATACTGTATATTATTATGATTGTTAGTATTAAATGCCATAGACCCAACACATAGACAGAAAACACCTAAACAGCAGCTAAGTTCGGTGTTTGGAGTTGCCACCATCACATTCTTGGAACAGATTGTCAAAAGGGAGTGCAGAAGACATATTCCTAACGTGTTTTTAGAAAGTTCTTTATATTGAAACGCTAATTATTCAGCTCAATAAAATATTAATTCTTCAGCTGGTGTTTCCCAAATAGTGAAATACAAATATCTAAAAAGTTCATTTCTTGCCTATATTTGTCATTCACCCTAAATGCATAATCAAAACGTCATCTACATGTTTGAATACACATGACCAAAAAGTGCTTCTACAAGACTGAATATACTATTATCATGAATCACTGACCAACTCACTTGTTTCCTTTGCTAAAAATGTTCATCGTACGTTTTCAGCACAGACACCAAAGCAATTAAAATTTCACAGCTAGATTGTACCAGGATGTTCCACTAGCTGTAACAGTTCATTATTATTCATTCAACTTATAAACCATTTATCCTACACAGGATTGCAGGGACCCAAAGCCTATTCAGAAAACAATAGGTGTGAGGCAGGAAAGAACCCAGGACAGCGTGCAAAGCCATTTGAGGGTCTGAACACACACACACACACACACACACACAGACAGAGACACACACACACAGACAGACACAGACACACACACACAGACACACACAGACACACAGACAGAGACACACACACACACAGACAGACACAGACACACACACACACACAGACACACACACACACACAGACAGAGACACACACACACACAGACACACACACACACACACACACACACACATTTTCACACCTGCAGAAAATTTGGCAACTCTAGTTGACCTCAGCATGCTGGGGGACTGTGCAGAAGCTGGTAGAACATGCTGGAAACCCCATGATGACACGGGAAGAACATGGAAACTCCCCACTCATGGAACCATGGCCGACAGTCCCGGTGATGTATGGCTATTGTGCTGCACTTTATTATTATTATTATTATTATTATTATTATTACATTGTTTTTTTATGGAAAACATTTAGAATTAGGTAATCAGTGGTCATTGTTGACACACCACAGCACACAGTGCACAACAACGGAATGTGTCCTCTGCATTTAACCCATATGTGACATCGTGACATAGCAGGGGGCAGCTAATTCAGCGCCCGGGGAGCAGTGCTTGGGGGCGGTACCTTGTCCAGGGTACCTCAGTGGTGCCTCGCTGGTCAGGGATTCACACCAGCAATCTTTCAATTTTAAGTGCTCTTCCCTAACCAGCAAGCCACCACTGCCCACAGACACCACTGGCCAAATAGTTATCAAATTCAGTAAGTCAGAAAGCCACGTAAAGCGGTAATTGCACTGTTGCCTCAATCTCCTTGGTCCGAGGTGCAAATCCCTCCTCTGCCCTGTATCGGTGGAGTTTGCCTGTGTTTTGTGGATTTGTCTCTGGATTCCAAAGACATGCAGTTAGGCTAATTGGTGTCTCTCAATTGCTCTCAGTGTGTGAACTTGTGCCCTGCGGTAAACTGGCATCCAATCCAGGGTGCACCCTTTGCTGAATGGGAGGAGCCTCTGGGTAAGCAGTTCTATGACTGATGGATAAATTGCAGAACTTTTTAATATACCAGCCCTTAAAGACTAGGACTACCCTCACTTGGCGTCAATGTCTCCAGCTTCCATCCAAATGTAACAGAGGTTCTGCCGGAGGTGAGAGTTAAAGATCTCCCACATAGGGGCCTCTCCCAGACGCTCCCAGCACACCTTCACTGTACGTTTGGGTCTGCCAGGTGATGTCCAGATTCCCCCCCCCCCCACCTGATCCAAGTCACCACCAGATTCTGTCTTCTCCCAAGTATCCAAGACATTTGCAGATCTGATGATACAATGACCAAACTGATCACTGATCGGTGGCCCAGGGTACCCTTGTGTCAGGTTTATTTAAGGACACGCTTATTCTCAAACATGGTGTTTGTTATGGACAGACTGTGGGTACCATAGAAGCACAGTAACAGAGCATCACTTGGGTCAGATCAACACTCAGTCAAACCTGGATTATACCGTGTGATGAGTGGAATACATTTAAAGGCTAGCAGCAATCCAATGCTTGATTGGCGCACAATATTTCCCTGCCTCGTGCCCGTTGCTTCCGGGATAGGCTCCGGACCCCCCGCAACCCAGTGGGATAAGCGGGTTGGAAAATGGATGGATGGATGGATATTTCCCAAAAAAATAAAAATAAAAAGACACGCCAGTTCGCCACTTTTCTCAGCATGCATCAACTCGTTTACAAGTCACCATTCACTGGTCTGCAAAGCCCAGCAAAAACACCACCAGTGAGCCGAATGTGCAGTGTCAGCCCACGAGCAAATATGAGAGCTCAGTGCTACACACCAGCTGAGGTCAGCGTGCCTGCAGGAAAACAGTGTCCCCTTCAAGAATTTATGCCTCCTTGCTTGCCTGCTATATCACCTGTCAACAGTCCAGTAAGCAGCCTGCTTGGGAAAGTTACTTTCCTTATGGGTAAAATAGGGGTGAGAGAGACAGGTGACCAATAAATTGGTTGTAGCACCATTTCCATAGTTTCATCAGAAATAAATAACTTGGTTTGCTTTGAACACCAGCTGAACTGCAACAAGCGAGAAAAAAACGAGGAAAGCATTAAAAATACAGGTCTACCGCATCTTTTTGCCCTTTCAATTAATTAGGCTAATTGATTAAAATTGTATTACA
The DNA here is from genome assembly GCA_026781145.1 of Hippopotamyrus pictus. Classification (NCBI taxonomy): domain Eukaryota; kingdom Metazoa; phylum Chordata; class Actinopteri; order Osteoglossiformes; family Mormyridae; genus Hippopotamyrus; species Hippopotamyrus pictus. The sequence continues at coordinate 22,941,883 of JAODLC010000038.1, read as the reverse complement.
GCATAATCTCTACCTACCATGGGAATCAACATCACTGCACAAATTTATATAATTTGAACAGCAAAATACATAAATATTTAGTACATTTATATCACCACTCACAATCGCTGAAGGCTTGATCTGATATATAAAACAAATCTAGAGGGTCATATTTATCAACAAATCCAAGGCTGTGTTAAACCATTATATTATTAATATAGGCTGTGTATTATTTGTATGATATTATATCTTCAATGCACTGCAATAGATTAAATATGATAACTGCATTTACTGCAAAAGATTAGCTTTACAGCATGACTGATTATTATGATAAATGTCAGACTATAATTTATACAACAGTATTTCTGATTTGTATCACCTTTTCCAGTCTTATTGGTGACAATACTATTTATTTGGGATAATGCTATTTATTTGGGATAATACTATTTATTTATACTCATTATCTGGCTGCCAGGTTAGTATACTGAGGCTGTGATGGGAAGGTCATCGCTTCAAGTCCCTGGGCTCACAGAGTGGTTTCACCAAGCCAGCCCTCGGGGTTCTGGTGCCTCAGGCAAGATTCTGCAGAGCCCCCGCCCCCAAAAAAAATCTGCCCCCACACATGAAAAAAAAAATGACTAAACATAAACATATACCACCTATACAATACAAGATTCTTCTCAAACACTACCAAAATATAGACACAAAGTTATTATATACAGAAAAGCAAAAGGAGCCAAAACTGTTGGAAAACAACATGTTGCCATTTTTTATAAAATTAAAAATGTGACACATTTTAAAAATGGAGGGATTATCCTGACCTGGTGGCTTGCAGTGAAGAATGTTAAGTGGTGAGATCTGTCGAATGGAATTGCTGAAAAGGTAGGATTCTCCTCTAGTGCTTAAAACATTTTTGTCATTAAGCTCCATACATTTTTCCATACATAGACATATATTTATACACTGCATACTGAAATGACGAACTTCACAACACAAAGCAGCAGAAAACAAATTTTGTTAGCTCATTTTTACTGAGAACATTACAACAGCACAGGGTATCAGGCGGCTAACTAGCTAGTTAGCATCTGTTTCACAAAAAGAGCAGGGGAATATATAAACTACTCTCAAAGAATCCAACAAACTAACTGCAAAAACAAAATACTCCTCTTCTTCTTTTCACATTTTCTTCCTGGTGCCTCAGATTCATTCCAGTCTCGCCAGTTCAGTGATTGAGGGATGCCACATTATTTTGACATTTGATGGGAGTTCCGGGTGGATATTCCATCAATAGCAATTTCAACAGTGTAAATAACTGTTGATGTCAGAATCCAACCACAGGGATTTTTTTTCACTTATTCTTTTGCGCCACATATTCAAATGGTACCCCAGGCAATCGCATATGACTGTGTGCCGCACACACGAGAGCGCACACTAATTAGGATACTCTCACAGTCATCCACAGTAAATCCACTTCACATTCAGCTGCCAGGACACTCGAAAGCTTACATATAACATCCACATACTGTATGTGGGAATTTTTAAATTTATTAAATTCCCTTCACATCACGGCCTCCTGCACACAGCTTTTACGCATTTAGAAGCCAATCTAATATTTACGCAAGGCCTATAGCTACTTAAAATAAACAAAAGATATCAGGAATACGTGTGCATTTTATAAACATGAATAAGTGCACAACGCATCTGAGACCACACAAATTGCCATAGTGCATCCTGTCTAGGTCTGGATGCATTATCTTGCAAAAAACAGGTGTCTTCACAAAGCAGATCCACATGACAAATGCATTAGGAAAGCCTGAAAAAGTCAGACTCAAAAGTTAGACTCACTGCATCTACTTCTGCCATGCATACTGCTCCTCAGTGTCTGTAACAGCACTTTGTCTTTCTGCACAGCAAGACAGCATTCCTTGCATGACAATTCGCAGTTAAGAGAGATCTGCAGTTTGCTTTTGGTGGGTTACTGCACCTCAGTCTGCCCAGAATTGCGTTCGAACCTGGCACCCTGAGTTACAAGTGACACAATCTGAAACATGTTGGTCAAATGTGCTTTTCCAATTTTTTTTTTAAAACTGTCATCCACTTCTCACAAATGGATTTCGTGGCATCCTGTCTGGCTTAGTCTACTTCCTCCCGACTGGCACAGAACTCTTCTTACAGTTGGTTCATATTGATAGTTTCTGTCATTTTGGGGACTGTGACCACTTGCTCCTCAAACAGGCCAATGCTCTCAAACAGACCGATGGGTCACAGACTCATAACTGCATTCTCTATAGCATCATAGAACTGCACATAGTCCTTTTTTCACTTAAAATTTTTGTATTGCCAATAGTTTGTCCAGTAGTTATTCTGGTATCCAAAGAAAACTGTCCCGTTTCCGCTGCGGCATTTTCTGTCTGAACTTGATTTCCTCATAAACGTCAGGAATGCAGAGTGCCGTCTCCTCTTTTTTTCTCACGAGCCTGTCAAAACACATCCCACATGTTGAAAAGAGCACAAAAATTTCGGCAGTGCATGTTTTCTTCTCATCCTCAAAAATCGTCTTCAGTGCCACAAGACAGGGCTCTCCAAGTGACCACAAATATGATGCAAGAGCTGGCTTGCTCTGTGATAGAGCAGTCGGATGAAGGGAGAGCCATCTTCTGCAAACAAGTCAGACAATTTCTTGGTACTTAATATGAACAAATTGAAAAAATCTTTGCAGATCCTCTCTTTGTGAACCTGATACTGAGAAGTAGTTGTAGATCTTTAAAACAACTGACTTAATGTCGATCGACAGCTGATTGCTCACCTGTAGCTCTGCTGCTTTGTCTGTGTTACGTGTCGCTGCACTGTGCTGTCTCTGTCTTACTGGTTCATACATCTGCTCAGCTCTTCCCTGCCCCTGATGCTCATTCCCGTCCATCTACACCATTTCAGCCCTTCCAGCAGATCAAAAGCTTCAAGCGTTTAACTGAATTATTACTTACTGCAATAGTTGTAATATTGTAACATAAGGGTCATCTTCTTTTTATTTGACTTTGGATTGTGTACTGGTTCGCCCTTCGGTTTTGTCTCTAGATTTGTCTGATCGCTCAGTTTCGGTCTTGGATTGTCAGATTACAATTTCGCCCGTTCCGTTTGGGCTGTGTAGGAATCACCGTCATTTTTTGTTTGGGTTTGTTTGGCTTTTTGTTTATTTACTCAGGGAGTCAGGCAAGTGTTTTTTTTCCACCTTTTTCACCTAGTTAGAAAAGCTAGATGGGGGGTGTTCTAACAATTAGTCTGTGTTCTGTTTCTTATTTTGGTAGTCGGACATTCCTGAAGCCCAACACTGGTGTATCAATGTCCATTTGTCTTCTGGCGAAATACCGCATACTGCAGCATGCCTGGAGAATTTGATGGCATGAAAAACTGCGTACTGCTGAAGCCTACATGCGTCTAAGTAAATGTACATCTACACAAAGTAAATCTCCCCTCTAAGCCCAACAAATCAAGAGATCATATAAAACACACAATAAAGCACACAACAGACATGTAAGGCAATGTTTCTGCAATGCAGGTCGGACACAGAAAGATCTCCAGGGATTTCTGGAAGATGTTCCCTTTCTCATTCACATGAAAAACAGGTGTCAGACGAGGAGAATATTGTATAGTAAATGTATATGTTGAAAAGACAGTATGTGTAGCAGGTCACTATGCGTTGCTGCTTCCCTGAAACACTGGGGGCAAGATGTGACTCAGTGTGCTAAACCTCTGTACCTCTCAACAGAAGGTCACCAGTTCAAGTCTGGTCTCAGCAGAATAGTCATGTCTGTGGGCCTGTGAGTAATGCCCTTAACCCTCAGCTCTTTGTGTGTCGCTGCAGGTGGCTGCCTTTCACTGCTAAGCTTGCTTTCACCTTCACATGTGCCATGGAGAACAAGAGGGGATGCAAAACAATACTCCCACCTTCCAAATGTTGATTAATAACAGGTCATTTAAAAAAAAAAAAAAAAAAAAAGATAGGTACAGATAATCATGATCAGACGACAATCAACTTGGAAAAGGCACATTTTTTATTCGAGACACTCAATTCAACCCCTAATGTCATAATCTCTCTGGCAGTGTTAATAGCTATGTGACAAAGAGAAACTGAAATAGTCACCTTCATTTCTCAAAAATGCAGGTGCTTAATTCTGCCTTGTACTATTTGCTCAAACATGAGGGACAGGCTAGCTCTTAATTTTGACTGCTGTCCAAAAACTATTGCCCAAGTAAATTTACAGTGGGCTGTAATATAAAGATGGGCACTGCTTTATAATAGAGCTTAATGGACTATGAATATTGAAACCATTTGTCCTGTACAAAATGTATTTTTATTCACCACTTTGTGTCACGTTCGGCTCCGATCGCTCCTCGTGTGTGCCACGCCCCCCCATTACCTCCTGTTGATTTCTGCTTGTTCCCACCTGTGTCCAGTTAATTCCAATCTGTCCTGGGTATATGAGTCCGCGTCTTCCTTAGTTGAATGTCCGTCATTGTAGTGTTGCCTGATGTTTGCTGTCCTGCTACCCCGTCCGATTAAATCCCCGGTTTACCCGACTTCCTGGCTCCGCTCCCTTGTTTGCCCGTTCGCTCACCCACGCACGTAACACTTTGGTCATTCTTTTTTTTTACTGCATATTAGATATTCGAAATCAGAAACTTCTGAAACTTCAGAGATGGGACCTTAAAGGTTAGTAGGCGGAGCAAGAATTAAGCTGAAGCTAAATTAATCTAAAACATTAAGAACAACTTCATGATAAAGGAAAAAAAAATACAGTTCATTGCAAAAAGTATTTAATATTTATACATTTGGCATATTATATTAAGCAAAGTTCAGATAATTGTTAATTGTCTTTGTGATAATTATAAGTATGATAATGAAATGGTCATCATTTTTCACTTAGTGACATGCAGTGGAAAAAAATCATTATTTTAATAACTGCTAAAATAACTTAAACCCATAGGCTATAGCTGTATTTTACCACCAAGTGCTGAAATTTTCTAAATCTGTGTTGCATCAGCACATAAAAGATTCTGTTTACTACAGTCCATTGTGAGCTGATGAAGGAAAATCCCATTGGACAAGAATGGATGGATTACATCAACGCGAGTGCAGCCCCAAGAAGTGTCTCATTAACGTAGCTGGCTGTGATGAGCATTCTCAACACTTCGTGAGAGTTTAATAGGGCCAGGTGGGGAATGAAAGAAATGCAGAGAAAGGAGAAAGCACGTCTTCTAAATATGTTTTCAATAACTGTATGGAGCAGTGATATTCTCCATTCTTTATGTCTATTTTTAGATCTTGCCATTTAGCTTCAAGTTTTCGTCATTAATATATATCCACCTTCCAAATAGTTCTGGAACAGAGGGTGACAGGTTGCCTGAAGCCTATCCTGGGATGAGTGAGCCAGGGGAATACCCTGCGTAGGGCGCCTGAAAATCATGCTAAATTATCCACACTCTGGGTAATTTAAAGATCCAAATTCACCTCGCTGCGTATTTTGCAAAATGTAACAAAACCAGAGTATCCAGAGGAAACTGGATATGGATATGAAAATTACATACATGCACACACACACACACACACACACACACACACGCACAGACACACACAGGTTTGTAATTATATCTTTGTGGGGACTCTCCATTCATGTCTATGGGGAAAACTCTAATCCCAACATGACGACCTTAACCCCTACCCAGCCCTAACCTTAACCATAAGTAACCAAATAAAATATGAGACATTTGGCATTTTTAGTTTTTTGATTGCATTCACAGATCTTTGTGGGGACAAATAGAACATAAACATAATTCATACACCCGCACATACACACACATTGCCACACATATATGTGCACATACACAAACATTCACACACATTTTCATGCACGCACACATACTGTACACGCACACACATGCTGTACACGCACACTGAGGGAGAGATATTCCCTTACAGGTATCAGGCAGCAGAACAACTCAAAGAGCCAATGTGCTGCCTGGAAAAAAAAAAACAATTAAAATTGTGAGCAAGAATTTTATTTCTAAAACCTTTTTCAGCTAGTACTTTGTGAGAGTAAGAAACTATGTTCCACTTTTAATAACCATTTCAAAATATTTTTACTTCCAGTAGAGTAAGATGGGTCACAATTACCTTGTTACGTGAAAAACTTTCCTTGTGATTTTTTTTCTAAGTCACCATGACTGAAGTTAATGTATATTGACTGAAGCAGAAGACAATTTCTCTGTTTGATGTGAGGTCTTATTTCTTTAATTTTAAATTTAATTTTGGAAATATCTTGAGGTCATTCATCTATTTCCTCTATATTTCTTCAGTCTCTGATCTGATTTAATGTGTTCATATTTGATGACCACCTGCACTCTTATATAACACACTGTATGTTGCAAAAACTAAGTAAAATTCTTGGCTTTTTAATGACTGTGAAAAGAAACCCACGCCTCTGGATACAGATGTAAAATCGGCTAAAATATCAAGGTCATTGCATATTCCTAGAATGCTTGCAAGAACAAATACTATCGTGAATTTCTAATGCTTCTTGTTTTATTTTCACCAGAACACTTTATTTCCATGTCACTTGGATTAGCGACTCCCTACAGGGAAATTCCTTAGATGAAATACTCAGTAGATTATCTTGCCAAAACATTCTTCTGATTGGTATTACTCAGCACACACAGTACATGCGTTGTGGAAGGATGTCCATCGTCTATTGCAGCTACCAGTATACTCATATACTTAGTAATGTTCTGGTATAGCTTTCTCTTTGGGGCTTAGGTGAAGTAGGCACATGGTGGGCTGATTGTGACCTACTCTACTTACACCATAAAATACTTTGCTACCAGGATTTGCTTACTTCAGAGTAGGTTTCCTTTGGTTCCTTAAGGATGGGGTGTCTGCCTTACCATTCTTGGACTATAAGTAAACTTGAATCTGCTGAAAATTTGGGCCCAAGGGGCTTAAAGATGATTTAAGTGCTTTGTCATATGGAGATATTGGAGGTTCTTGTAGTTTGTGATCGGCAGAAAGGAATGATTCAGAAACCAATGTCTACATTACTCGAGGGCTAACTTTACTGCAACAGTTCCTGGTTGCCCACATCATAATTAGCCTCAGCAGGGATCTACCTGTGGGCAAAAAAAGCAAAGAGGATTAGCTTCTCAGGCCGGTCAGAACACCGTGACACCAGAGACCTCACGTCTAGTTCTAAGCATGTATCTCCACTACAAAAGACAGGGCCCCAGGATCCCCAACATGTCAGCAGCTAAAAGTGTCCAAAAAGGACTATGAAGGCTACAACGGTGGTTAAAAACTGCATTTTGATCAAAACTTCCATCAGAAATCTCTGTGGTTTTGGCTCCTGGTAGACTGACATTTGGATAAGAGAGTTGTTGACATCGACCTCCTGGGCTTGCCAGGCTCACCCAAAGGGGCTGAAATGCGTGAAAAAGGTTGAGCAGCCACCAAAATGAAATTCCAGGTAAGGTGGCAGTATAAATTCAGAAAGTCCAGGAACGGCTGTAGCTCCTCCATTGTAGTCAAGGGTCGCTATTCCGTAATGAATGGGGCTTTTTACGCATCAACAGTCCCCATGGAGGAGATAGGATGCACCTAAGGAATGAGACCATGGTGACATGGAATCTGCATTATTTTCACAGAGAGTGAGTGCACGATGTACTTGCCTTCTTCACTGAGGGAGTATATCAGTATATTGTTAATGTAGATAATTACAAGCCAGTACAACAAATCTCAAAGGGCATCATTAATGAAGGCCTGAAACACAGCTAGAGCATTTACCAACCCAAATGACATAAGTAAGTATTCATAATGTCTAGTGTTGGTGTGGAAGGGAATCTTCCACTCATCTTGTATTTGGACCAGATTGTACTCACTATTGAAGTTGAGCTTAAAGTAAATCTTAGTAGAATAAGTTGGGGATTTTCACTGTGATAACACTGAGTCCCAGGTAATCCACGCAAGGACACAGCCATCACAAAAAAAGAAGCCTGCTCTAGTCATCAATACAATGCATGTGTGAATCCGATGTCTAACACCTGAGGCAGTGTAAACCCCCACAGCTCATGTTTCTGAAGCTGAAAGACAGTGGATGCATCCTCGGAGCACAGTGCTAGACAGTAGCTTTGGAGTACAATCATAGGAGGGTGTGGAGGAATGGTTACTGCCTTCTGTTTTAAATGTCTGCCTTAAGAACCAGGATCAAGATCAGATAGGGAGCAGGGATTCATGGTTACTTCTTGGAAGCCTGACCCTCTAGGGTGGGCTTTCCTAAGGTACTTATCAGGTCTGGCATCTCCTGAGCAGATCTCATGTACATTTCTATCAGGGGGTCACCCTAGTCAGGTAACTGGCTAGGTAATCATATTCAGCATTGGACAGACCTCTTATTGGGCTGGGCGACTAGCCACACTTTTCAAGTGCTGATATCCAGATAAACTCCTGGAAATCGACACCCTAATTAGCCCGAGGTTCAGACATAAAATCATCTATCGTTATGTTAATTAAATAATTAAATAAATTAATTCTTCACATCCAAATACAGTGAACCCTTCGCATCGAGGATAAGGGGCAGAAGACCCCTGTGAATGTAAAAAATCTGCAGATAATAGTTGGGCCCAGTAGTAAAAATGCAATATTAATGGTAATAAAAAATGAAAAAGTGTAAGAGTTCCTGTCAGAAACGCGAGATTCCACGGACACAAATGCGGCTAACCAGTTAGTTAGGCTGGTTGCCAAGAAAAGATGAGTAGCCTACCCATGCCAAGACACAGAGATTCCAGAGTTCTTTTTATAAAAATAATAATAATAATAATATTAAATATGTAGCATGTATTTACACTAATAAGTAATTAAAAAACACTAACATTTATAAGTTAAATTAACTAATCCCAATCATTTTCAGTACTGATTATGTATTTCTGGCTTATGTGTCATCTGCAAGTTTCTACAATCTTTCGGCAAGCCCCCAAAATACTCCCATTTAATTGCCCACGGCCAACTTGCGCAGAACCAAAACCACAAATGTCTAATTTGTGAATCTGGAGGGGCAACTGTATCTCCCCTCTGGCAATTTCATGCCTTTTGGATTTGATACATTTTTGTATATATCATCATTTTACAATTAGGGTGTCAGGGAACCACTTATCTATTCTCACATGTTGCCCATCAGTTAAAAACCAATTGCCAGTTTAGAAAGCATCCATACCTATTACCTATATTACAATAATAAGGATTTCCTGCTAGTGACTGTGCTGTAGAACCTCTCCTGGGTGTTTCTCTAGTTCATTGACTGTTTGATGTTCTACCGCTTCTCTATATGTACCTTACATACATTTACAGATTTTGCAGATACATAAAATTATCTCAGACAAATTTAGTCAATAAAAACAACAAATCATAAAGTAACCTGAACAAGCACAAGAACTGCAAACAGCAACACATAGATACACTGAGCCAAATGGGTTGGGTGAGAAAATGGGTGACAAGCATATGTGACTGGTGGCCACTAATTTCCCCTAAATAGGTCTCTCCCTCCCAGGGATATTCGACTCCATATCCCCCAATGCCTTCTTGCCTACCGAATGTATAGGAAAGACTTCGGACTTGATGAATACACAATTGAGGGAGTATATCAAAATGTTGTTACGGTAGACCGGTGTAAAATATCTCTAAGGGCATCAGTTGTGTAAGCCTGGAACATAGCTGGAGCATTTGCCAACCCAAATGGCTTAATTAAGTATTCATGGTGTCTAGTGGTGGTGTGTACGGCCAGCCCTCCTCATCCCTCAGAATTTGGGCCAGGCTGTACTCACTGCTGAGGTGTCTCTGCCTTCGTCGAAGGCTACTGCTGCTATGCTACTGCATTTTCCTTATTCTAGGATCATAAACAATGTATGTGTCAGTGTGGGGAAAAAGTGATATCAGCCCAAGGAGTAGGTTGTTAACATGATAAGTCAAAAAAGCACTGATTGTCAACACATTTAGCTTTTCAATTTATTTAAAAGAAGTTTCAATAAATAATTAAAAAAAAATTTGTGGCCCATTTCATCTTGTCCTACCCATTCCCTCTTTGGTACACTGATTCATTTCTCTGACAAAGACATGGGCTATATTTATAGGCATGAAGTATGATGAAAAAACCATAGGCAAATCACAGAGCCAAATCAATCAGTAAAATTCCTTGAACATGTAGTCAATGCATATTTCACAAATGATGAGTGCAGTGATGTGTCAGCAATGAGCAGTCATGCCCCTGCACTCTGCAGAGTCTGCAGGCTGTGTACCATGCGATGCACACCCGAGCACTCAGCTGATTAATTAAAACCTTTGTTTTGCACAGCATGCAGCATCGTATTGCCAGGAATTACACCATGAAGCAGTTACCAGCAGATTCCTATCTATACAAACTCAAGGCTGTGTCCAACAATAGTTTAAATATTTATGTTCCTGGAACAGGATGAAAACCTACACGCCCCATGTCATGATAAACATACCACCATTTACATATTTATATTAAAATTAAAGAAAAACAATGAAATAATTTTCCATTGAATAAATTCCCATGTGCAGGTAATGAATAGAATGCAAATTATGATCAAGTAATTACTGAAACAATGAATGGGTGAACAGCACTGGCTAGAAGACCTTCACTGTTCATGTGAGCACAACCAAGCTGATCACTGTTAAATGAGAGTAAGTTTCAGAGCCCAGATCAGGTCCCAGCTCTGAAGCTGAGGGGCCGGGGAGCGGTGACTGGAGGGGCCGGGGAGCGGTGACTGGAGGGGCCAGGGAGCGGTGACTGGAGGGACCGGGGAGCGGTGACTGGAGGGGCCAGGGAGCGGTGACTGGAGGACCCGGGGAGCGGTGACTGGATGGGCCGGGGAGCGGTGACTGGAGGGGCCGGGGAGCGGTGACTGGAGGACCCGGGGAGCGGTGACTGGAGAGGCCGGGAACAAGCTGCTGCATCCAGAGTGTCTCACAAATATGGCAGAGTGACAGGAACAAAGCGATTGACTGAAAACACTTTATCACAGGTTCCTTGTGGTGTTTGCTACAAAACATTTACTCAAAGATGAAGACTTACTTATGCAGCTGAATCTATATTAGGCTTGGGTGGTATGTGTTTTACCATACCATCATACCGTCTAGACATTTTAACTAGTATACAATACATGATGGTACTAAAAAAAAAAAAAGAGAAGAATTTGCTTTGGCTGCCTGATCTCTGGTCGCATGCATGCCAGGCTGCATGCATGCAGTGCCTACTCCACTAGTTTACAGCACATTCACAGCACGTTCTGTTTTTGTGGCATTAAAGTTGTCATTGTTGAGATTAGGATTTTTCATGTACAAATGAATGGACAGTTCCCACAAAGATATGAATACAAATAGGTGTGTCTAGTTTTACTTGTCTGCATTAAATGTATACACGACAGTGTTTGCAACTTGGGTGATAAGTGGCTGAACCTTAGTATTTAAATGAGGAGCTGTAAAAGTCTGACAGACAAATTGCAATCAGTTGCAATGGTTTTGCTTCCTAGAGAGTGATGGCAAAAAGAATAGGAGCTCATCTCATGCACAACAAGCATTTATCTTCAGATCATCAGAACCATGTTAACTGAATATGAATTATACATAGATCACTACAATAATTTGTGTCCTGAAGAATGTCAGAGATTTGCCTGGATAGCCATCACTTACCAGTTAATAACTGGAGGGACTGGAGGGCTCGCTGGGAAGGCCAGTGCCAGGGTGCTGGAGAGGAGGATCCGTCTGTTCCGTCTGTTCGTTGAACCTTGGATTCAGGAGGAAGAATGTGGTCTTTCCCCTTAAAAGGATAATTTAGGTTCATGGGAGTTTGTCCAGCCAGTCTGAATACACCTGAATGTGTATTTTGGAGTTACTTTTGGAAAAGCCATATGACCATGTCACCCAGGGGGTCCTGTGCGGGGTGCTTTGGGAGGGTGGGCTGCCAGGTCCACTGTTACCAGCCATTAGTTTCCTGAATAACCAGAGCGAGAGTTTGGATCATACTGCTGGCCATAAGTAAGACACATTCCACCAGGGCTGCTGATTCCGCTCATAACTTTTGCAGACAGAATTTCTAGGCACAGTCAAGGGGCGGTGGGTGTCCAATTTGGTGACCTCTGGTTTGCATCCTTGCTTTTTGCAGAAGGTGTCCCATTGGCTTCATGGAGCAGTGACCTGCAGCTTGCACTGGGGTAGTTTGCAGCCAGTGGTGAAGTGGCTGGGATGAGGATCAGCACCTCTTAGTAGGGGGCGACGGTTCTCAACTGGAAAAGGCTGAAATGCTTCCTCCAATTTTGCGATAAGGTACTGGCTCAAGTGGAGGTGTTTAAGTATTTCAGGGTCTTGTTTATTGGTGAGGGAAGAATGCAGTGGGAGATTGACAGGGAGATCAGGACAACATCAGCAGTTGTAGCGGTCTGTTGTGGTCAAGGGAGAGCTGAGTTGGAAGTTAAAGCTTTCAATATACCCATCGATCTACATTCCTGCCCTCAGCGATGGTCAGGAGCTCTGGTAGTGACTGAAAGAATGAGATGGTGGATACAGGTGGCAGAAATGAATTTTCTTTGTAGGGTGTCTGGGCTCAGCCATGGAGATGTGGGATGAGTCACTTCAAAATTTGGAAGGACTCAAAGTAGAGCCGCTGCTCCTCCACATCGAAAGGAATCAGCTGAAGTGGTTTGAGCATCTAGTGAGGACACCTCCTGGACGCCTCCCTGGGGAGGTGCTTTGGCCATGTCTAACCGGGAGGAGCCAGAAGCTTTTTTATCATTTATTTTTTTAAATGATTTATTATTAACATTATCATGATGTTAATGTCTTTAACCTTTAGTTTGACTGTTTGGAGTACAACCCTCTTCCACTCTACTTCCCAGAGTTCCACTGTTGCATCGTTGTTCATTTAGAAGCCACGGAAATCTGTTTTGTATCATTTAGAACAGCTTGCATATCGTAATTCACTGGGGCAAGGAAAAAAAATATCAACTCGAGATCAACTACGGACATAAAGAAATAAATGTGCACCACCCCGTAAGCAACCTGCACTTGATAATTTGCATCCTCCTGCTTCAGCAATTAAGGTCTCGAAATGAGAACAGAAAAGGAATAAGGTATCAGCAGGTTCTGCTGACAGTTCACTTCACAGCTAAAGTGTCTAATGCCACCAAGGCAGTTAATATTGGTTTATAATTTACTGCCCTGTAATTAATATGCTTTCAGACAAAGCGTGGCAGTCATAATAAAGATATTATACATATCTGATTCTCCAGCTCACCTCAAGATATGGGTCATAAAACAATTCTAAAGTATCTGTGCAGGTTTCATGTGACACAACATTAGTTTAGCACCTCTTTGAATGTCACACTAATGGCATCATTACAGAGACCATGCAAAATGAATTCCTGTTCTGGTGCTTACGTTATAAAGAGACAGCGTCTCAAACAAATTAAACTCCTTTCAAAAACGCATGCAATTATTCATGGAGCGTATATAGGTTGGCATAACAGTGTGATAAACAGCTGGGAGATCTGAAAGAATATACTGTAGATGCCTTGTCGTGCCATTTGTGTTATGCTGACATAGTAAGAATAGGAAACAAAGCCAGATGACCAGGCACGGTTTGTGTTTATTCGTCTTGCTCCTCTTTCTATGAGTGAAAGAATAAAGTACAAAGTGTTCTTTCTTGACCCCTAATGAGCAAACCTAGACCCTGGTCCTGCTCCAGATTCCGTCTGGCACACATCCAGAATGAATGGCTTTCTCATTGATAGTGAGATTCTGCAGCCCCTTTGCACATTTCTGATGTTGCATTCTGCTGGCCTTGGCCTGTCTGTTTGTTAGAAAGCCAACCTATACATGATATAATCTTACTAAAATATAACAGAAACATAATTTGGTCAATATGCCCTACACAATAATAATAATAATAATAATAATAGTGAGGCATGTCTGAGGCAATGCTTCATCAGCAAAATAATTAAAAAAAAAAAAAATATATATATATATATATATACACACACACACACACATTATCGGGTAGATTTGTTCTGTTTACCCCTCATGTAGGCATACTACATAAAACCATATACCACACAAACAATTTAACTGATTAAAGGTTATACATTTATTATTTCTGATACTGACAACATCACAGAAACAGTGACTGTCACGAAGCGAGCGGGAGCTCGGGCCAGGGAAACAGAGGAAGGAGTCGGAAAGTCGGGTAATGAGGGATTTATTCGGAGAACAATACGGAACAGCAAGGCACACGGGGCACGACAGGTAGCGACGTTAATGACAGGACTGGGGAAAGATACTCTAACGCAGACTTAAATACACAGGAATAATGAGAACAACTCGAAACAGCTCATGACACGGGGATTCCACACGAGGTTAACGAGGGGGCGTGGCACATGGGAGGAGCGGACGAGCGGGGCCTGGCAGTAACGATGGGCCTAGCTCAGTTTTACTGAACTGCTTAAAGCAAAATTATTGGAAAAAAATGTGCTCACTGAAACACATATTCACTTATGTAATAGCTTAAAAATTGTTAACGTGATCTTTTAAAGATGTTCCGATTTTAAACCCAGCAACATATGTGATGATAATAATAATAATAATAATAATAATAATAATAATAATGTTGATGCTATTGATGCGCAAGTTCTTGTGTACTTATGTGCCGGCAGGATATAACACGGCTAAAGAAAATGGAAGGGAGTCACAGCATGCAGCTGTAATGGAGACAAATGGGGGCTTCATCCGCGGCACCATAAGTCAGGAATAATTACCGTAGCTGTCAGGACCAGCTATAGATCGCTAGGTCCAGAATATTCTCTTCTCTCCAAGATGGGGAAATATTGTAATTACGATTCCCATTCTATTTGATTAAAAAGTCATGTTTTATAGAACTGCAGCTTCTGAGTGTTATTAATAGAAAAGGCTCCAGATGACAGAGTTCTTGTTTGGATATGATTTATTGTTATAAGCATCAGGATTGCATGTGACAGTAACAGAATATTAAATCCTTCTTAAAATTGATATTTTTCACCGAGATTACTCTGCATACATCGAGTGGTCTGGTGAACATGGACATTATTGTATTCAGCATATTTTAACCTGTAGAATTATCTAAGGAAAAAAAAAAAACTGTTGCTCGTTTCATTTTTATCGGATGCAGCAAATACACTTTAAATAGGTTTTCCCATTGTATGTGTGTAAAATGGGTCTCACTTTCCTCTTCCTTGTTTCGCGTTTGCTCGTGTTCATGATCTTAGCTTTGGAGATCAGAATTTCTGAATTAGCTGTGCTAATTCTGTCGTTCTCTCGCTCTTGATCACGACTCTTGGAGCTTCAGGCTCCCCTCAGCAGCTCGCCTGCATGCCACATGTTCGCTGGCCTCAGTTTTGTCGGAAAAGGAAAACGCTGATGGGTAGGAGACTTAGCCCTGTGCTTGTATCGTGCAGTTTGTGATATTCCTCTTCTTCATTTGCTAGTTGTTAAATAGCTTAGGTTTCTCCATACAGCGTTATACATAAATATATGTAGATGTATATAAAGTGCGCAACAATAAGTAAAAGGAAGGGGCCTGGTTATTCAGAGTTATTACCTGTCTGTAATTCTGTGTCATTATATATTTGAGACAATAATGGAGGACCAGAAGCATGTGCTTAGCCTCACCATGCACTGAAATTACGTGAAAACCCATCCATCCCTGCAACCGCTTAATCCCAACTGGGGTGGTGGGGGGGACCAGAACCGATCCTGGGAACAAGGGGCGCAGGCAGGAACCAACCCCGGGCAGTCGCCAACTCACTGCAGGACGCATACACAGCCACACTCACTCAACTACACGGCCAATTTAGACTCACCAATCAACATGCCCCGCACGCTTTTGGACCGTGGGAGGAAACCAGAGCCCCTAGTAGAAACCCACACAAACACTGGGAGAGCGTGCGAACTCCACACAGAAAGGACTCGGGACCGAAACCAGGACCCGCTTGCTGTGAGGCAGCAGCGCTAACCACTGCACCACCGGGCCGCCCATTACGTGAAAACATCTAGCGAGAATGGATCTGGTCGGTCTTGGGTGAGAAGGCCATGTGCGGGCCAAGGAAAACGGCACAATAAAAAGGAAAAGTCGAAAAACATATTTGGTGTGAGGATCTGTGATATTCTGCCACCGCACCCCACCTGCTCAGAAAAGGAATATGAAGCTTCCCTGGCCCAAGAGCAAACATAAAAAAGAGAGAGAAAATACCTCATTTTAGGGAATGTAGCCAGGCCGTGTCAGAGAACAGCCAATGTGGAGCCCGTCGGATGGTACGGAGGATCATCCTTCTCCCAGGTGAAAATTGACTTAATCTATGACACAGAAAAGCTTCCCTTGGGAGAGGGGCCCAGCATGTATGAGTGCCAGAAGCTGATTGTCCGGCTTGGGCTATGTGACCATCCTGCTCGATCCTGTGGAGTCTCTGGGCTGGCATCACAGAGGATTCCTCATCAACTCTGATTGTTGACAATGGTTTCTGCTGATCTGTTTTTGCTCCAGTCTCCAGCCTCTAAAGACCTTGCATAAAGTATTCCACTGCCCTATCCATTTGCTGGTGTCAACAGGTCATTTCCAGATTTTTCAAGCTGCCCCGGACCAGACTGCACCCATGTTTAGTCAGGCTAAAGCACAAAAATACGGGAAAATGCAGGTGCTTGAAAAGAAAATAAGAGACGATGACTTGTGCAAAATAAGGGATTTAAGGCTTCAGGCAAGACGTGTGGGCAACGGACAGGTGGTGCATGTCATTTGGATTATGGTGAAAGTGAAAGCGTGTGTTCGTCTGGATGCAAAACGGGCTTGCTGCAGAGGTGTCAATCCAACCTACAAGGGGATTAGATACATAAATTTGGGTTATAAATCCCCAGACTCTTCAGCTATATGCAAAGCTTCATACAATGGATTTGGAGCTTTATTGCAGATGGTTAAAAACCTTGTTCACTTGAAGCCATTGAAACATTTGAACACAAGGTGCAGAGGAGGTGTGCTTCTGACCCAGAATGCATGGATAGAACTTTATATTGAGATTATTCGTAATGCCAGGTATGTGTCTGGGTTGCTCCCGAAACTGCAAATGAAAATAGTTACACCACAGACCCTGGTCCACAGCATCCAGCAGAGTCACCTAGCTCACATGAAGAAGATGGGTATGGAGTAAAACTGTAGCAATAAAGAATGGGTCAGCCTGAGGAGGATATTACAGAATGGTAAATATTCAACAAATTACATATTATATGCTTTCTAAATATTGCGGCACATAGGAATGGGGGACCGTGGAGAATACCATGACAATTTCAGGTACTACTTACTGTATATCAGGTAAGTTGATTATATAAAGATAACCCCGCAGGCCATTTCATTCACGATAACCTTTCGCTAATCATACGATGTGGTAAAGGTGACTGGGTAAAGGGTAAATCTGACAGGCTTCCAGCAACTGAGTGACCAAGTGGTTCGATTCAACTAAGAAATTTTCAAGCAGTGCAAGTCTTGAGGTTATCATCAATATCATACATATTCCACATGGCAGTGAACTGAGCAAGAGAATGGTTATGATTATGGTTATGATTACTACCGGAAATAATTTCTGAGAAAGCTAACACATAAACAAGCTTTCTTTACCATTCGCACAAGTACAGGTACATTGGAATGTTTCTTTTTGCTCTCCATCACTTGGGGGTAACAGCGCAGGGGCAGCCGACATGCAGTGCCCCCTGGAGATTAACCCTGGGGGTTAAGAGACTCGCTAAAGGGCCTACAGATACGTGACTGTTTCACCAAGGCAGGTTACCTGATCACAGACAGAGAGACCCAGCCCACTCAGCCACTGACCACCCCGCTAGACGTATGTTTGGTGTTAAATACAAAAAAAAAAAACAAAACATAAATTTGGCGAACTTTGGCTCACCTGTTATGATGTCACAGATGCAGGAGCAAATCAATGTTTCGTAAGTTGTTCTTCAGGAGCAAGCTGATGGAGATGGGAGCCAGTCCAGTAATGGCTCAGAAAGCATGCACCATGGAATTATCTCTGCCTCAGTTATAGATCCTATAAAGTCTCATCTTCAGCAAAACCAATATGTTTACAGGACTAAAAATGTCCTTATGTATGCAAATACTGTCATACTTTCAGTGTGAAAATTATTGTTACATCTTATATAGCTAATATAATTGTTATTGTTTAACTCGGGTATATTCTGATTGTCACGAAAAGAAAAAAAGCAGTGACCTATTATTAAAATAATGGCCAGTGTATGTGACAAGGACAAAAAATGCAGAGATTGTGGACAATCCCAAGAAAAGTTAACCTCACTCTTGTACAAAAGGTAAATGTTAAACATGTGGAAAGGAGCTCACTGCCAAAAATGCAGTGTAGTCACAGTCCCTTCTACAAGTCTGCTACTTGAATCCTCCCACGCTAAAAAAGAAAAATGTTCTGAGATAGGTAAAATAAGAAATTCAAGGATTTTATTTACCTTTTTTAAAACATCTCAAGCGTCAGGTACCCAAATCCATGTCCATATGTGCACCGTGACAAATCTAAAGGGAGGTATGACTGATGAGGGTCTTGACTGCATTGTCCACCCCTCATTGTCATAGGGAAATAAAATCATCCCATGAATCTAACAGCCTCTCATCTTTGGAGAATGGCTGCGAAAAATATCACTGACGCTCTAGAATGTAGTAGCCCAATTACTCAAGGAGTCCCTTATCACTTCATAGACATGAAAACCTTCAATTATGTAGGACCACACCTGTGATACTAGGGCACGAGGCATCAAGCATCTGTTTGGGGGTAAACTGTGTTACGGTATCTGATGAGATTAATATGCATCCAGCATTTTGATTCTACCCTTTCAGCCTGGCAGAATCAGAATTGCCTGTTGGGTTTTCTGAAGTGATATAAAGAATCAGAAGGAAGAGTGTAAGCATTCGTGGGCAGAGACAATCCTGGTGGCAGTTTTTGTTTCTGCACACCTCTGTATCACTTAAGATCGAGGCTATACTATTGAGCGCATCAGTGAATTCTGGCATTTTTCCAAGAGTAGTAGCAAATTGTTCACAATTCAATTATAACCTTTCTCAAGGTGAAACAAGACATTTCAAGCTACCCTGGTGAGGTGACTGATGAGGCAGGGCACCACAGATATAAGCAGCACAAAGGTATGAAATAAACCCTAACGCAGAGCAAAACGGAGAAAAAGGGCAGACTGCAAAGCTCCTGCGTAACTCTCTGTAGAGTACCCTCATGCAGCATACCAATTTTCTCCAGAAACGTCTAGGGTCTGACCCCAAAAGGTTTTAATTTTTTTCTGTTCAGACCAGTATGATTTCTGGTTTTACATTTCTGAATAATGACATGGCTCTTGTCCGATGTGTCAGTCTCTCTCTAAGAAAGACCAACATATTCATAGCCTGTCAAAGCAGCGATTTAGGGGTGGTCTTATACGTTACAAAGAATTTGAAAAATTGTGTGAATGGGTGCTCTGTCTTGACATTGACAGCATTGCCTACATCAGCTGCTCTAGAATCACTCTAAATAATGAAAACTGGGGGGGGGTCCCCTTCCGCAATTTCACTGACTGGGGGGGGGGCTTTCCCCATAAAAGATTTTACCGACGATCAGTATATTCACAAATTTTTCTAGTCGGCAATCAGGTTCATTTGTGTCACAGACCAAATCGTGTTCCCTGCTATCGACCCACCATTCTCCGGCTGAGAAACTCAGATCCCTAAGAGGATCCAGGACTGTTCTTCTACTTCCTGACACTCTTTGTGTTTCAGCCAAGTCTGCGGTAGACGTGAGAAGTTTGAATGCTTCTATTTTTACATGACAGAAGTCCTATACATACTGCTAAATGTGTATTTGTACAATATTTTTCTTTTTTCCCAGATGTAATTTTCGTACAATGTTTGTGTATTTACAAAACAGGCAAGTGCGAAGCTGTAAAAAGAAGGTACTGTTCACAGTTTTTATGATGGTGGTTAATGAACTGTACGGGAAGTTAACTTACACTTTATGTTATTATACAAATTCTTCAGGGAAAACTTGTTGTGCTAATGAACTCCTATTAAATCAGGCTCATTGTTTCAATGGGCCTCCTGTTAAAAGGAGTACTTGGTGTTTTTCTTCCTACCAGCCTCTGTATGATGAGCTGCAACAGCAGATCGCTGATATTGAATTTCTCCAGGGGCTTCCTAGAAACTACGAGAACGAGAGTCAATTCTCCCAGGGTCGTTAATTATGGCTGATGACTTGATGGATGTGGCATCTCAAAGAAGGCTGGCTGCAGAAGCTTTTAGATGGGTCAGACACCACATCAAATCTCGGTCACCTACCTGGTGCGGATTGTATTTCATCATAGAAAATACAGTACGACTATATCATTAAATGCTACTTAATACTGTCTGTCCAAGAACATGTGAGACAGAATGCTAATCAATGGATTATCTTAGCAGATATTTCCCTCACAAAAAAGTTTTTTTTTCCCTGTAGGCGTATGAAAAAGTGACAGATATTAATTAGCAGATTTAAAAGCCTCTTGTCCAGAACAGCTCTAGCTTCCGACCGTTGTATTACCAAGATCATTAGTGGGTATCTTTCTTGCCCATTACTGACCTAGGAATGTCAGCTCCAAAGAAATCTCTCCGTGTTGAGGAAACTGCTTAGAGCACAGGCTGTGAAACGAGAGAAAAATTTATCTGTCTTCTCTAATGACATCATTTTAGCTTTCTCTGAAATTTGTCTCAATCTTTTGAAGGGCTATATGCCCTTGTCTGTTTCTCCATTTAACAGATTGAAAAAGGAAAAAAAAAAAAAGCTAGATAAAACTTTTAGCTGTCAGGAAAAACAGCATTGTGAAAAAATGTTGGGCAGTGTAACAGTCATGAGAGTTTACAGTGCTGTGTCCCTCTGTGACTCTACCATTCATTATAAGCCTGGTTGCCAGTAAAGCCAGTACCTATTTCCAAGAGGAACGTGGTCAAGAAAATGCTTTTACTTTTTGTCTTTCTTTTTTTAGAGGCTCGGTCCTCAGACCATTGGCTCTGAGTGAATTCAAATACCAGATGCAGAGTTTACTGAACTAACCCGACTGTCCTGCCCAACAAATCAAGCACGGGCGAATCCAGGCAACCGAGTTAATTTGAAGCCCAAACGTAATCCAGAGCCGTCGTCGAGGGAAGGGAAGCCGAAGGTCGAAAAGCCAAGGGTTCAGTTTGGAGGATGAGGAGGATGAACACAGGGAGATCCACGAGGGGCTTCACAGGGGGGAAGAGGGGAGGAAGGGCAGGTGGACAGGCAGGAGGTGTGAGAGGTTCGGGCAGGGCAAGGAAGACAGACCGTAACTGGGGAGAAAGCACAGAGTTAAATCTCTCAGCACGTGCATAGCAACAATACCTTGCACTGAACAAATTAGTGCAGTTTAATTAGCTTCTGTTGGTTTCAGCTGATTGCGCGAGGTGGGCGTGACACTGACATCGACTCTCATTTAAAAAGTTAAGAGGTACACAGAGTTATTGCTAATCTCAATTTTGTTCAAAAATGAGTAAGTCAAGGCAATGCATTTTTTTTGACCAGACAGTGAGCAAACAGTAGGTGCTATCGAAAGAGGTGGGAACTCAAGCCTCCAACCCAAACCAGCAGATCAGTGCAAGGAATTGTACAGTATGTGCTACTGAGAGCAAAGGAGAACGTAGCTACATCCTGCAAATCCTGATCGATCTGGAAGGCATGGATCCCATCAGGAGAAGTTGGCACCTGAGGTCAACCCATTAAAGGATCAGATATCCAAGATTCAGTGAAGACTTTGTCTCAGCCAAAATCTTACACTGCAAGTCTTTATATAGGATAGAGGCCTTTTTAGGATAACTGTCAAATCGGAATTAAATATTCCCCGTTAAAATGCTTGCAACGATCATGCTAGAGAACACTTTCAATATCATCAAGAGTGGTTCTGCATGCGAAAAATCAGCCTAGATGAAAAGAAAAAATAAAAAAAACAAAGTGCCTTGAGTCTGGTTCTCCCGCTTTGGGAGTCTGATCCTCATTTTAATAGTTGAACTGCAGTTAAACTGACTGATTCAGCTCAGAGGCTGCAAAGACGTGATGTGAGCTTGTTTAACTCGAGTTCAGGGACTGACCCAACTCAATGCTCCTCATTCTACCTGCCATTTGTGGCAACACCACTGCCTAAGAATTTACTACAATTAGGAATACAAAATACAAACAACCGAGTAGTAATGAGAACATTATTTATTCACTGGGCAGGAACAATGTACATCAATTCAAAACAAAATACAGAAATCAATCTGAGTGATCATTTAGTAACATAACTACAGTACATCATCCATTTTTCCAACGCAGAGACAGTCAGAGAAATACACACTCGGTAGAAGATACCCAGAGTCAAACAGCTTCAGAGGTTTATTTTACATTATAAATACATTTCACATTTTCATTTAAATTCATGATACATAAGATAAATGAAACCCATCACAAAAGTAAAGAGAGTGTACTTGCTGATTCAGTGATACATAGGCAATAGCTCATTAATAGCTGCTGATTTTAAATTGCAGGTGCAACTAAGGCATACAATATAAAAATATATTTCCAGTCAGACATGCCATGAGGACTACAGGATATGCCCGTACATCTGTGGCTCTCTGGACGTCTCTTCGAAACAAAATAGCGAGGGTTTTTTTTTTTGTTTTTTTTCTCGATTGTATTCTACGAAAACTTCAAGGCGGCTCCATGCAGCTCCGCTGGTAGATGTTTGATATCCTCAGAGGCCAGAAAGTGATCCATGAGGGATGAACAGGTCTGACCAGAATCAGTGAATCAGCATTTCAGCATCGTGGTAATTCTTCTCTGGAGGAAACCGATAGGGTTGATGTTTCTGTTTGGGTTGGTCCACCTTGGATCTTTCTGTAGATATTTAAGGATGACTGTTTGCAGGAGGAGACAGCAAAGCTTTTATAACATCTTGTAGCTAATCATTCAGAGCCATCAGGGAGGCTGCTTCTGAAGCCGAGGGTGTGATATGGATTAATCAGTAAGCATTTCCTCCATGTTCATTGTGAGGAGGAAAGCATTTGTGGAAAAAGAAGGTGTGAAGCCATTGATCTCTAAGGTGGTAAGAAGTGTCTGCATTATGTAGTGAAACTCAGGGTGAGGAGGTGGGGGGCTGGGGGGGGTATCAAAATTCTAATCTCTTTATGTTGCCACACTAAATCCCTTTAAGGTGTTACTAGCATGGCACTGTTCTCAGTGCACACAGCGAGTCTCACAGGAAGCGATGCAAATTCTCCACAGTCCCCATCGTCGTCTTTTGTGACAGGACAGGAGCCAACTTTCAATTTTTTATTTTCCTGACAAAAAGCCATTTTCTCTGTCTCTTCTCTTTTTCCTGTTTGCACAATATCTGCAGGGTGGGGACACGATATATATTTTTTTCGCGGAAGGCAAGACGAGGCAGCAGGGACATTATATTGCAGATCCTCAGACCAAGACTGTCTGTGAAATTTTCGATTTATGGCCCCGCGTTCCGCAGGCAGGCTCTTCAGCTGCATATGCATGAAGAGTAAGATCCTGTACATGGCATCTTCATCAAAGATCCTTCACGTCTGTTTTAGCTAAATGCGGCTTCATGCCGACGCCTGCTATGGGTCTGCATGCATTATCTTATGTCCCTTAGTGGACCCCCATAATCCATCACTCTTCTTCTGCTGGTATCCTGTGACCCCCAAGGTGACCCCAGAGTGACCCCACAATGTACCTGTTTCAGGTATATGTGATGTCATGCATGGAAGCGTGTGTTCATGTTACATACTGTGACCCCCAAGGTGACCCCCCAACATACCCGTTTTATCTATATATATGTGACGCTATCCATTGGAGGGGGTGCTAATCACCTAGTAAAATTCCTATACATTTTCTCCCCCCCGATTATTTTTTAGCTCTTTAAAAAGATGACTTGTATTTTGATCCTTGTATTCTGTCAGACTGAGAATAAGACACATGTAATGCCTTGGTACATTTCTGCATTCTCCTATCTCATATGCCTTTGATCAGCAGGCTTCCCTACATTAACAGATAATTAAGAATGACTTACGTGTCATGGGAGTTTGTGTAGCGCTTGATGATGCAGACTTGCAGCTCGATGCCTGTCAGCGGAGAGCTTTCCTTCAGCATCCTAGAGCAAGGTACTTAAACTGCAAATGTAGAGCTACAGAAATTATGACTCACTCCGCATAAAAATAGCAGCTAAGGAAATAAATGTTGTGTAAAATTGCAATTAAAATGGGATGTATTTATCATATTTAAAAAAGGATAAAGAGGATTAACGTCACACATTGGGCGGTGTGGTGGTGCAGTGATTAGTGTGGCCGCTTCACACTCTCGCACTGTGTGCGTGAGTTTGCATGTTCTCCCCGTGTCGTCGTGGGGTTTCCACTGAGTTCCCCTCCCCCCCCCCCATAGTCCAGAAACATGGCAAGGTGAATTGGAGTAGGTGTGAATGGTGTGTGTGTCCCCCAATTGGTTAGTGCCTCAGCCTGGCTTACTCCCTGCCTTGCACTCCCTGTTTTGTCTGGGATAAGCTCCTGACCCCAGCGACAAGCGTGATGGAAGATGTATTAATGCAAGAAAATCACAGGTGAAATTTCAGGAGGAAAAACAGTGATTTAAAGGCAGTTAAATATGCACTTATACCAAAGTGCATAACAGGAGTAAGCCAACAAACCGAAACAAGGTATTTAAAGCAAGTGTATAAAAAAGCAACAAGATATGAGTGAAGAAGCCCAAAGTACAGCAAATATCCTGGAATTTACCAATCCACAGCAGAAAACTCTGAAGGTGCTGCAGATGTACTTAACGGAGAAAATATAGCAGAGATCATATCGGATGGGGGAAAAAAATGGGGGAAGAGTCAATATGCTCAGAAATCTAGCTCCAAGCGTCCTGTACAATTCTCCTGCCCCCTGCACTACAGATTCTCCAATCCTACATAAATCTATTTAAAACTAACAAAATATTCAGCCTGATCAAGTTCAGGTACCTGAATCGGGATAGACTATTACTGCCACCATAGATTGTGGCATAAATGTATTAGGCTGCATAGCCACAGACCAGTCAGGGTGCCCATGCTGACCCCTGTCCACTGCAGGAAGTGACTACAATGGGTATGTGAGAGTCAGAACTGGGCCATGGAGCAATGGATGAAAGTGGCCTGGTCTGATGAGTCACATTTACTGTTACATCATTTGGACAGCCTGGTGGGTGTGTAGTTTACCTGAGGAAGAGATGGCACCAGGATGCACTATGGGAAGAAGGCAAGCCAACAGAGGCAGTGTGATGCTCTGGGCAAAGTTCTGCTGGGAAACCTTGGGTCCTGGCATTCATGTGGATGTTACTGTGACACGCACCACCTACCTACACAATGCTGCAGGCCAAGTACACCCCTTCATGGCAACGGTATTCCCCGATGGCAGTGACCTCTTTCAGCAGGATAATGCACCCTGCCATTAAACCCACCTGCCACAATATCATATATATATATATATAGACACACATAGAGACACGTGCATCAGGATTTGCTTCATTGGACTTTTGAAGTATTAATTATGTACCAGATTTGAATATGAGATTACTGTTGAAATGAAATTTTCTAACAAGCCATTAATTATAGATTTAATTAAAATGCGAGTTCCATACATGTAGATGTGGAAAAAGACTAAGAAATGGATAAGATGACTCCAGGAGCAGTTTAATATCTTGCAAAAGAAAGAATGTCCACTGATGCCTTTCTGTTGCTCCTATTTTCCATGTCCATCGTCTTCCCGCCGACTTATTAGCAGTGAGATAATACCGTGAATTGATTAGTTGCTTGTCTTAGTGACTTGGAAGTCTAACTTAGTGGGTGTAAAAAAAAAAGAAAAACACAAAGAAATGACCCTTTGAGATAGGCCCGCATACCAAGTAACATCCCAAATGCTGCTTTGTTCTCTGCTCACATTGCAAAAACTCACTAAAGGCAGCCGATTGCATCAGACACCCTCCCCTCTTACACACAATGAGGACGCTTTAAATGCAATATGATGAGTTACAGGCATAAACCCCGTTGTAGCGGGGTTTTCCCTTGTGGCACTGCTTATCGCATCACTGAGGGGACGACAATTTAGGCTTAATATTTCGCTTGGTTGTAACTCAAACTTCAAAATGGTGGCAACATGAAGGTCGAAGTCGCCACGTCATTGCATCTAAGTTGGGTACGTCCAGAAGGCACACGGTGCATGTGTGAAGCGTGGCTCTTATTTGTAACAGGATCGGATTCAGCAGGGGAACAGCTTGACGTGTTTCAAAGTGAAGTCTTGGAGGACACCAAATATTCTGCTGTCATGTGGTGAAAAAAAAATTGAACAGTGAGCCTGGAATTGCTGTCTGGATAGCTTTCTGACATTTAGATGCAGCCTTTTCTTACCTGAAGCAAAAATGGTAAAAAAGAAACGTTAATCTACAAAAAGAAAATATGCAAGAGTTACTGTTACATGTCGCTTACATCAATGTTAGAATCAAATTGTCTTTATTCTCAAAAAACTTTTCCAAGACATTATATTTTTTACTTACCTATATATCTGAATGATGAATATTTAAATAATATATTTCAAATATGAAGTTATACATAATATTCTGATGCCACAGGCATGGTCAGCAGTACATGTTGTAACCAGGTCAACTTTGCTGTGGAATGTGAGTGCGTGTGTTATCGACTACCACTCTCATCCGCCTGGGTGTTCTCCCAGGCACCGACCAGTTGGCCCCCCAGGGATGGGAGGCAGTACTGCTGCTCTTCGTCAATGCACTGATAAGCATCATGCTAGCAGGCCAGACCACAGAGCAAGAAGTGTGGTTGGCCAGGATCTCTGATCCCTTCATCATTGGGTTAGACTTGTTGCCCCATCTGGAGGCTCACTTCAACATAACCAGGGCCATGCTCCACCTCAGCGTGGACACAGCAAGCCTGCACCAAGATGAGCGACACCAACCTCCCCGACACAGAACGAGAGGCAACAAGGTGGAGGAACCTTCCAGGGAGACGGTGCAGACAGTTTGCAAAGTTTTGTCTCCTGGATGCTGTTTTGCCTAGTTTCAATCTCTTGTATTCTCAACAAGCATCTCTGAGCTTGGATCTTCTGTATGCCTATTATAGAATACTTCACCACATTCATGGATCCAGCAAAGGTTGAATGGAGGGTAATACAGGAAGAGGAGCAGCTGAATAAACGTGTTCCATCGCTAAGTGAGGAGCTACCCATCCTGTCCTCTCCGAGTCATGCAGCGGCTGCACCTTCCTCTTAAGCTTCCGCCACCGTAACTTGCGTCGCTTCCTTGAGTAAGTTTGACAGCCATCCTGACAGAGGTAATGGCTTCGTAGTCTAATGTGCAATGTACTCGAATCACCATGTGAACGGCTTTCAAACCATGTAGCAATTGGTGCTGTTTTTTATGTCCTTCAAAACAGCATAAGCCTTAGAATTGGTCATGACACTGTGGTCAGAGAAGAAGCCAGTTTTAGACCTGACTTGTAATTTTTTTGAGAGGAAGTTTTCAATCATCCATCCCCTGGAAAGGACACTGGAGAGCGCTCCTTTGGAATAAAACAAGGGTACTTCCCCACTTCAGAGTATGCACTGGAGTTCAAGACTGTAGATGCCGGGAGGGGATGGAATGACACCTCTTTGTTAATTGCCTATTGACAGGGCCTGAATACTCATTTACAAGCAAAGATGGTCTGTCTTGGGAATGAACGGGACCAGGAGAGTTATATGCAATTGTCGGTGGTGGTGGACAAGTTATTGTGAGAAAAAAAAGGAACCTGAGTCCCAGTCTCATTCATGTCATGTATGCTAAGCACTGAGGAAGAGAGAACTGAGCTCATGCAGCTCGGAAGACGACCTACTGTATCAGCCCCAAGCAAAGTCAAAGGCAGTTACAACATTGACTTTGCTTATATTGTGCTGGGGCATCTCCGCAACACCAGTCCAACCCATCCTGATCAATGCTCCATCCCACAACATACCTGGATGAGAATCTCCACTGTAACCAGCATCTGTTGTCAGTGATTCACTATCCTGGTGCAGTTGTCCTATGGAAATAATCAATGGTCGTTACAGACCTAATAGACTCAGAATCCAGAGTTAACTTTTTCAACAACTCCAGGGCCCACAAACTTCAGGTTCCCATACCCATCACCTTTGGATGCCTGCAAGCCGGAGAGTAAACCATCAGGGAATAGCCTCTTACCCTGCAAGACCCAACCCATCACCATGTGGACTTTAGTCTTCCATTGACAAAAGATCCAGTTTCTAGTTTTGGTTTCTTCCCTGAACCTGTTATCCTAGGACCCTGGTAGTTAAAACACGGCCATTCAATTTCATAGGCAAAGAGGGAGTTAATGGCGTGGGGAGACACGTTGGAGGTTTTGAGTGTCTGTTCTTGTAGAGCTACACAGGTGGAAATTCCACAAGTCTAGGAGATGAATAAGGATATATCCAACCTCGGGGGGATGGAGGGTGTTAAACCAAGTAACAGGTCTATTGCACAATCCCAGTTCCAATGGCAGAGGAGACTGGAGACTTTGGGCAGACTAAACACATTGAAGCAGGGGGTATATTCCACAAGAACCTGAGTTCCTGAAAACCAAGCTATAGATATATAGAGGAATATAGAGGAACCTTTCACATCAGGCATCTTTTGACCCTCAATGTCTCCTGCTGCATCTGGATTCTTCTTTGTTCAAATGAAGGCTAGTGGCCTTTGCCCTTGCAGATCATCCCCTTAATAAGATAACCGTATAGATCAGATATCCATTGCCATTAATCCATTTAACGAAATGGACATGAAAAATGCCTACAACCTCATTTGGATCAGGGACGAGGAAGAATGGAAGAGAGTTTTTGTGACTACTCGGGGGCATTATGAGTATCTGGTTATGCTATATGGGTTAGCCAAGACCCCAGAAGTTTTCCAGTCTTTCATGAATGAGGTCTTCTTACACATGATAACAAATTTTTAATAGTCTGCATTGATGACTTGCTTATCTATTCCCTTAACAAGTATTATCAACTTCAAGTTGCCCAAGTACTTTGATGATTGCAATAACACTACCCTATTTGCCAAGGCTGATAAATTTCAGTTCTATTACCAGACCATTTCTTTCCTGGGATAAGCCTTAGAACCAGAGTGAGTAAGGGGAAGCCAAGATTCAAGCAGTAGGGGACTGGCTTACTCTTACTCCAGTGGAATAACTTCCACATTTTCTAGACTT
Organism: Hippopotamyrus pictus; assembly: GCA_026781145.1. Taxonomy (NCBI): domain Eukaryota; kingdom Metazoa; phylum Chordata; class Actinopteri; order Osteoglossiformes; family Mormyridae; genus Hippopotamyrus; species Hippopotamyrus pictus. Next base: position 22,912,449 of record JAODLC010000038.1, on the reverse strand, counting down.
TGGTAACTTTTATTAAAGATTCATTCAAAAGTTTAGCTCCTCTCTTGCTCAGTGACAACTATGTCTAAGCAGAAGAACCAAGGACTCTCCTGGATAGAGGAGGCAAGCTGCTTCCAAGGAACTGACTGAACTAATCACCTCGGCCTTGATCCTCAAGCAACATGATCCCACACTGACCACTGGTCAAAGTGGATGTGTCTGAGGTATGCTCACCCAATGCAATGCTTAACCCTGCAAACTGCACCTATGTGCTTTTTGCTCACACAAAATTACTCTTGCTGAATGGAATTATGATGGAGACAGAGTTGCTAGTCTTCGAAGAGTGGAGCAACTCCCCCTCCTTAGTGCTCACTGATCACCTCAACCTTGAATATATTCATGATACCAAACATCTTAATCCCAGACAAGCTCAGTGGACTTTGTTCTTTATCTGATTCTGTTTAACTGTTATTTATTGCCCAGTATCATGAAATGCCAAAGCTGATGCCCTGTCCCAATTACACAACCCTTCACATAAGACTGGGAGATTATGGACTCCCTTCAAACTAACCCAGGCCCTCCGGACACTCCTGTGGGGAAGCAATATGTACCCTCAGTGATTCATTCCCAACTATTACAATGGATCCATATCTCACTGAGCTCTGGTAACCTGGAGATAACACAAACTCTGAACCTGTAAGGTCTGGTGTCCCTCTATAGTGGATGATGTATGAGACAACATACTCACCTGTCTTGCATGTGCCCAAGCAAAGGTTTCTGATGCCTTTCCTGCCACCATCTTTACTGGTACAGAGACCATTGTCTCATTGCTATGTACCTCATGGCTGACCTGCCCCTTCACAGGGGTTGACTACAGTACGTGTGACTGTGGATCAATTTTCCAAAATGTGCCATTTGATATTTTTTCCTCAGTTGCCCCCCTCAATGTCTTGAATGTTTGTCTGACTAAGTTTTTAGGTTGTTCAGGATTCCCGAAGATATTGTTATAGATCAAGGACCACAGCTGACATTCAGGGTATGGAAGGATGTGCCCCACTTGGGGTCTCGGTAAGTCTGTTGTCTGCATATCACTGTAAGGAAGAGCCCAGACTGCTCATAGTAATCACACTCTCTTTCCCAATCAAGCTCACCAAAGTTCTGTTTTTAGATCTAACTACTTTTAGTATACAACCATTTTAGTATAGAACCGGTTTAGTCATTGAAAGGTTTCATTCTGGTATGCCTGACAACTGAGTGTTTATCTACCCTGCTTTTCTCTGCTTCCTTGTATCTCCTCCTGTGTGGTATCCTGTCCTTGTTCTCTCTGATCCTTTTCCCTTTATGAGTGCTGATCCCAACTGCCATCCAATCATGCCTCAGTGTGACGAGCTCCCTATGTCCTCCTGAGTGTGTGTCTGTCCCCTCACTCCAAGGATAGATTCTCCAGCTTTATGACTTATGTTTCCAGTCCCGACTTTGATTCCTGTCTATTGTTTTAGCTTCTTGTTTGCACTGCATTTGGGTCCTCTGCCCCAAACTAGAACTGTGACAACCACCCCCTATCCAATGATCAGGTTGGTTCCTGTATCAATACCGATCAAACAGACTGGAGCCAATTTTTCCCATGGTCTGAGTATGTTCAGAATTCTGTATATCACACCTCCCTTAAACTGACCCCCTTTCAGTGTATCTAAGGGTACCAGCCGCCTTTATTTCACTGGGAAATGTAATTGTGCGAAATTCCAGAATTGGATAACTGGTTCCAATAAAATGCACAGGTATGGGAGAAGGCCCATACTCAGCTGCAGCAGGCCACCGATACCCAGAAGCATTTCATGCCACTTTTTCCTCAATGTGTCTGGGATATAAAGTTGCGGTTGTCAACCCAGAAACCCAGTCCCAATTATATCACCCATTTCAAGGTTTTATGTTGCATTTATCCTGTGACGTACCACTTGTAACTTTCTTGCCACTACCGTATATCACCTACCTTTCATGTGTTCTTGTTGAAACCTGTGTTCTTTAGTCTCATGGAGTCATCTACCCCTTCTCCTCTGTAGGTGGTGAATTAGTGTATTCAGTATGCTCTATGATGGACTCCAGGTGCCGTAGGGGTCCTTGAGGACCTGCTAGACAGCGAAGACTGTGCTCCAGAGATGATTTTACAGCTTGTGTCCGTCCCTGGTTGACAGTCTCCACCTATGACACCCTGATCACTTGCCCCCTCATCCTCATGGTTGCCCACAGCGCCAGCCTCCTCGGAGTTTGCGAGCCGTGTGTGGCCCCTCATCCTCATGGTTGCCCGCAGCGCCAGCCTCCTCGGAGTTTGCGAGCCATGTGTGGCCCCTCATCCTCATGGTTGCCCGCAGTGCCAACCTCCTCGGACAGATGTGCAGATGGGCATTGTCACGCCTGCATCGGACCAACCTCAGCTGCGTTCAGCCTCAGTGAGAACAGCCTCACCTAAATCAATCATCATCTCCTGAATTGTTTTTAGCTGGATACTTCATTAGCTCAATGTGCGGTATTGAGTGCCTGCACCATACCCATTTACAATGATATATATTCTTGTGTTGTGTATGACCTGTGTTTTCTATTCCTTGGACCTACAGTCCTTGCCTGTGCCTTTCTCTGAATTTGGTTACAACACAACTGCATTTACATTAACAATCTTCTGCCTATATCCGTGTTTTGTTTCTTGGATCCTGTTTTGGCTTGTTTTGACTTTGTCTGCCTTTTGACCACAATCTGTGCTTTTTACCTTAAATAGCTACCTCTGCACTTGCATCCTCTCCGTGAGTACTATTATGCTTTATGCTTCAAGTTGTATATAAGAAATATGACTTATTATTTGACAACCAAAATTTTAATAAACTAGAAAATTTAATTCCAATCTCTCTGGGATGTAGGAAAGAAAATAGATTACTTTTGTTCCATTAAAGTGACAAATGACTTAAGTATATAATTACTTATTTCTTATATAATAATATAATTTATTTGATTTCAAATATTGTAAAGGCAAAAAGCATGTCCCATTTAGATAAACTCAGTTGTAAAATTCGTCAGTGTAATAGATTTAGAAAAATAAATCTAATTAAATTTTAATTAAATCATCATATTACTTCTGGAATGTAAATCACATTTTTCATTTCACTGATGACAAAATAACTCAAAAGTTCTTTTTCTTCAGACACACAGCAGGCCAGATTTGAACCCTCATTTGATATGTATACACTTTTCTGTGTATTTGTACATTTTCTGCTTTCCTACATTTTTCCACATTTTGCCCATTAAATTCCTTTAGACTGTGTCATGTGCCAGTATTGCCCTAACTGAGCCCCCTGCATTTGTTATTTGCAGCCACTAACAGAAACTGTGTATAATTTATTTGGTTTAACTTCAATATAATTGTGCAATTATTTCAATCAACGGACCGAAAAAGCAGCAGGTACAGAGGGCTACATGAGGCCACGGCTGGAAAATGCAGATACAGGGGTCATGAGCGTGCGGGATAATGAAACATTTAGGGGTCATATGTGAAAAACAATTTTCCCCTCAAGCGAGTTACTTCAAGAGAAATTTAAAAAAGAAATCATCCATTTTACGACTTTGGTAAACAAGGAGGTCTGATTTTAATACTCGGAATAATCTGTCCCTAAATAGTTCTCTGTGCCACTTTTTGAAGAGTTGTGCTATCTGTCAGCGGAACATTAGGAAGAAACACATGATGCTGAGGAACCGCAACAAACCTTAATCAAAGCGATGGTCCCCAAATGTAAGAAGCTGTGACAGAAGTGAATCTTCCTGTGGCTGCTTGTCCTGCCAAATACTGATTTGGGTTGTAAAACAAAATCCGATCGCCTCTTTCTTCAGTCTTCGTGATTTGGCCAGTAGTAAAGCACCCTGCTGTAAGATGCAATAAACAGCAGAGTAGAACGTGAAAGGGAATTTCATAACTGGATTTTCTTATCACATGTACTGGGCCAGGTTGCTACTCTGGTTTTGGAAGGTTCCAAGTTTTCAAATATAGCAGATATATGTTGATTAACCAGATAATGTGTTTGTGTGTCAAAGTATGTACAACTGTAGATACAGGTGTTACTCTACATTAAGAGCTAAGCAATAATGTCCATTAAACAGAGAAGGAACAGAAACAAACTTCAAAAGCCAAAGTGGATGTTCCAAAGGATAACTGATCTTAGCAGGTCCTTCATATATTCTTAACCGGAGCGCATATAATTTATTTGTGCATTTATTGTAGATATGATATATACCTCAATTTAAAGGGTATTGTTGGAGGAAAAGAAAATATGGAACGGAAAAAATGGATATGCATGGCCAGTCAAAGCAGCAAGGCTGTATAATGGATTCTGTTCACTACACATTGGAGTCACTCGGGGAGTCACCTTGGTGATTAACCATCGGTTTGCTGATGCTACTTCTGCTCAGAATCGTTCATGTCTAGACAGCTCCTGTTCCTGGTTGCGTCGCTTTGATCTTGACTTCTCAAGGACATACCTAATTTGTTCATGTTTGACTTTTAAATTGCAAAATTTATACCATAACTTATATTTGATATGTACATTTAAATGATTTATTTACATATTTTTGGTAAGTTATACTAAGGGTTATTTATTAGACCTTGAGGACAGATGCAGGTGTGATTATCAGATTTCCATGCCTGCATTACATTGCATTCATCTCTTTGTAATGTTCTGCTAATGACTGACTGTTCCTCAAAGGCACCATCTTGCAAAAATCTATTTTGCTTAAATACACTATTTGGATTAAATATGCTATATGGCCAAAAGTATGTCAACATCCCTATTAGAGGAATTGACCAATTAAGCCAGACTCATTGCTGACACCGGAGTATAATTAAGCACACAGACATGTAATCTACAGCAGGAGAGTGGGTAGTCATTTAGAAGATGTTAATGACTTTCAACTTGACATCATCTTTCTGCCCTGGTCAACGCCAAGTGAAGTGGATACATCTGGGAGAAGGTTGAGTTGCAAAGTTGGCCACAAGCTCAGAAAAATGAACCATATCACCCAACATTAGGGGTCTAATGGTCAGCTCACATCATTACAGTTTAGCTATCTAATGTCCATCCATCAAATTGCTTAGCTGTGTCGAACTGTTCATGACTTGAGTGATTTAGTGGATTACGATGGGGTTTCAGAGAGAGAGAGTATGCGGCAGGATGCTTAGAGAAATGAAAACACAAAAAGCGTAATGTAACACTATGTATTTTCATGTCTAAATGAACAAGAAAATCCTCTTTACTTATACATATACTTTTATTAGATTACTAGTCAAATTGATGCAGAATTTAATTGCTCCAAACTGAAAAGCCCATAATGGAGTTTGATTAATTGCAGCGAGTCCATTTTCATTAGATAAAGCTTTTTGTCTTGCTTATTCTTCTAAGGAGTCTCCAGTATGATATCGCAGAATGATTGTGATCAGAGGATTGTGGAATTCACCCTCTTGAGCTGTATAGCTAAGTCATTAATGGATTGTGTTACATAGAGCTATACATCAGTGACAGCGTAGCTATGCTGTGGCAACATTTGGGATTGTGTCATGTAGACAAATTGTTTGTTTTGCCGAATCTCCTTTCACCATTAGTTATGCGGCTTCAGTTCTAAGTCAGATAAAGCTAACACTCGCAGCAGAAGCTTAAAGAAAGAAGAAAAATGACAAAATCAGCTTAAGTAATTAAATTAGCCACACAGATTGATAGTGATAACTGTTTGTGGTTTTTTAGTCATTATGAATCAAGACGTTTTAAAGTCTTCTAAAATCATTTTAAGAATAATATATTTTCATTCCCAGATATAAAATAATAGTGTTATAGAGTATAATATAATGCATTGTTATACATTATGGATTTAACATATAAAGACCATTACCTAAATCTTATATGCAATGATGTATAACCAAGCATTATATTGTACTATATAGCACTGCATTGATGGTACATTCATATTTTGTCTTAACTGCTACATTACATAGAGAGATCATGACATGACACATGAAAGAAAACACCTTATACTAGTTTGTAGTAACCTAGCAACCAGCTGTTAATGAAAATAATATTTACAGCATTAACTTCACATTAACAAGATAGACCTTGAGGAACAAATGATCGATTGTCGCTGAATTTTCCAGATTTTAACGAATGTTTCCCAAAATGTACATCGATCGCCCAATGAAAGTTGAGATGACAAACAGAGAAGATAACCTGGGGTGATGTTGCCAGAGACAATATTTATTGCACTAGTAAAAAAAAAGAACACTAGATATTAAAATGCAGTAGCTGCCTATGATCCCTCCAGCTTTATTTGAAAAATGGCATAGATTTCAGTACATAAAATAATGATTTATATCTTTGAGTGATATCAACAGGAGCTCCTGTCACTCTTAAAACTCATAATCCACCCTAATAATCCATCCATCCATTTTCTGAAACTGCTTGTCCTATTCAGGGTCACAGGGGGTCCAGAGCCTATCTCAGAGGCTATGGGTGCAAGGCAGGGAACAACTCAGGATGGGGCACCAACCCATTGCAGGGCACATTCACATACCACACACACACACACACACACACAGCTATGGGCAATTTGTCAATGACATTTAGCCTCAGCATGTTTTTGGACCATGGGGGGAAACCAGAGTACCCGGAGGAAACCCCATAACAACCCAGAGAGAACATGCAGACTCCACACACATGGAGCCCTGGTTGGGACTCAAACCCAGGTCCCAGAGGTGTGAGAAAATGATGCTAGCCATTGCATCATCGTCCCACCCCAATAATCCTCATAACGATTTGTACAGCCCTATCGTGTCACTATAATTATTCGCATATGAGAGCTCAGTTAGGTGAAATGGTGTCCCACATTGGCCGTGGGGGGGTGACAGTCCCACATTGGCCGTGGGGGGTGACGGTGGCCTAGAATTCTCTGGCATTCCTGCTCCTTACTTGGAAATCTTGCTACTTGCTTGTTCTACTACTTGCATGGCCTTGTCTCAAATATCAGTTATAACCAGGAATGCACATAACTGGTACGCAAGTACGCATTCACCTTTAAAAACGATATGTGCGGCAATCGATTGTTTGTAAAAGCGCAAATGCATACTTATGTGCATCTGCACTGCATTTTAACCTGTAGAAATGAAGTAGAGTTAGCATTTCTATATATACAAATTAAAATGCATTATATTTTGCTATCATCCCAGCGCAAATGCACATAAAATAAGTACGCATTTACAATGTTACCACAATCGATTGTCACATATATCATTTTTAAAGGTGAATGCGTAGTTATAACGTTGTCAATTTCTGCATTTAAATATATATAAATCATGCACTGGAAATAAAAGCTACCACTTGTGCCTGTCAGGTGCTAATTAAATGTCCTTAGTAAATATTATTTTCCAGAGTCAAAATAGCCAAGTTATGTCTTTCCCAGATTCTGACCATAATGTAACAGGATATGCTATCGGCAAGGTCTCTCAACATCTCAGTAACAGGAATTTATTGTAATGGGAGCTACAGCCAATGAATTATTCAATAAGCCTTAAGGGAATATTAATAAGACCATCATATTTACATACAAAACATATGTTGAATGAAATCGCTGACAAAAAAAACACTTTGTTTTTCTTCGATGCACTGCATAGTAATTACTTGATGTCCAGCATAGCATCCATTATTACTCACATCTGAAGCTGTGAGGCCAACTGGGGAAATAAGAAAAATAAGTAAAATTAATAAATCCAATTAACAGGAAATCTATTCAAAAGCATTGACAGATAAGCCGCGTATCCCGTACACCCATCAAGATCTGCCTTCAGTGAGAAGCACACAAAGGATGTCTTTAATAGCTACGCTCACAAAGAGAGTCGGGCCGTATTGAATCAGGATCTCAGAAATGCATTCAGGCACCACATGAGAAGTGTAGTCAGGTGCAAAGTCGCTCTTAAAAGTAGATCATGCATTCCTTAAGCCACAGCTAACACCAACCGGAAGTCAGGGCAGAAATGCCAAAGAACTTTTTATTCACGAGTTTATAAAAAATATTTACAAACTAGTTCACATTAACTAGAGGTGAGACAGAAGGTGGTAAAAGCATGTGTATTCTTCTCAAAATCATTAACTGACGAGGAAGTTATACGTCTGGACTCAGTTCCTACATGAAGATTAAAACTGAAGTGGGAGTTAGAAAAACATTACTGGAGGAATTTTTAAAATTCAAATAAGGAACAAGGAATGATAATTTGTTTTCGAATTATTTCAAAGTCTTCTGAATGCACATTAGTACATTAGTGAACCCGTGGAAATATTAGCATTGAATGGACAAGATTAAGCATCTGTAATACTTTAATAGTTATCTTGGGGTGTTACGTCCATGGCTCTGGTCTAGGCAGGTTGTTTTTGGGATGAAAATATGGGATCGGGAGGGACAGCAAGACTGACTGCGGAGTGCTGCCTGGGAGAAATCAGGCGGGAACGCTATAGCCTGGGATATGGGACACAGACTAATGTAGCATACAGCAGTGGTGATGAATGGATGCTGGGGAGACAGGAGGAGAAGAGCAGAGAACAAATTCAGCAAATGAGACAACACAACTGTATCTCTCCCACCCAGACACACAGACACAGCCAGCTTTTAAAAGTTAGGCTCCTCCCTTCAGGAACAGACCAATCAGGATTGGCCAGATCTTCTTCCATTTAAACTCTGCGGCACCAGTCACGAGATGCCCTGTATTTTGCTTGGATAAGGCAGAACAGCCAGGAGCTCCAATCCTGTTCTTGACTGATCTGGTTAAAAAAAATGGGGGGGGGGGACAGGCACAAAAAGAGATCCACACCGCCTTTGCATGTGACATGGGGGGGCATGGTGGTATCACAGTGGGCTGTACAAACTGCAGTATAAGGCCCCCAGGCTGTGTGTACTTGAGGACTGCATGCTCTCCCAGGGGTTTCACCTGCAGGCCAAAACCATGTGATTAGGTGAACTAGTGTATGCAGTGTAATTCTCCCGAGATGTTTTTCCATATATATACTGCACACAATATCATAGAAGGGATGGAGAGCGCAGAGATGTCACCACAAGCTATGTATCAACAGAAAGAAGCAATTAACTATACACTAACAGTTCTTCATATGATGAGAAGAATGAAAGTACGAAAAAAGTAAAAAATGACGAGTCATTAAAAAAAATTGAATGATTGTGTAGATGTGGCTGTAGTAATGTACCTGACAGTTTACTAGCATAATGTATCAGCTCTGAATGTAGAGGGTCTACTATGGTTCTCTATTGTACAAGAACCTCCATCTTTTATAATAAAGTGGGCATTGATTTTACGTAACTTATATGGTACTGTTCCTGCCCACTGCTCGGAATCTAGTTCCTTGACCACTTAATTTTTCATTTGATTTTAAACTTCCTCTTGTTGATCTGCACTAGTTGAAGCTAATCCTGAACTTCCGAAGAATAACAGAGCTGTGTAATATATAGACCCATTATAAAGATATTAAAAGCATGCATAAAGCACCTTGACGAATTACATAACGTGACTTATGACCGAAATATTTTCCGAACCCCTGGCCCCTCTGGGCACCAAATGTCTAACGCTGGACCATATGGTGTTTTGCTCTTGTTGCAGGACATATGCAAAGAACAAATTACTGCAAGATTAAATACAGACGGTGCCTTCACCTTCCCCCCTTCATGACGTAATGCCATATCTCTAAATAAGACTGACAATCAGCTCTGTCAATATAGTCTGCATAAGACTGACACACCACTGCATTTAATTAAGGGCATAATGTTTAATACATGATGCACCTTCTAAGGTTTAGCTGCTTTTTCAAAGGGGCTATCTGTTAACATACTGGAACGTCGCCAACGTCAAAAGTGACTTTCAAGATAATAAATCACCCCTTTTTGTTAAATAAATAAAAAAAAAGTCTTAGCGTCACTGTAGTAAACGTTGTATCATCAGTGCCACTGATGGTATAGAAGCAGAATTAATGGGAAGGAAACCAGGCCAAGGGACATGGTGTAATCTATCACTGCGTTGATGCAGGGCCTGCTGCAGTACGGGGCCGCAGTGAAATGCTCAGGCATCATGACACATCCGTCATAAGACAGCTGTCAGTGCAGGCACTCTTCAGAAGGGGAAGGGCCACTGGCAGTGAACGTGTCAGCTCAAGCTCAAATCACCGATGCATTCCAGTGCGTTTAGGCAAAATGGCTCCACTGACTTGCAATACCTGAATGTCACCTACAGTACCTGCACAATGAGCGCTTATATAAGTAAAGTAGCTAAACAACATAGCTAAAGGAAGCAGTGTGTGTGTGTCTGTCTGTCTGTGGATTAGGTTTATATTACATTGTGGGGTCCAAATGCCCCCCAGAATATAATATGTCGATTTTTCAGGTCCTCACAAAGATCAGTGAATGCAATCAAAAAAGTAAAAATACCAAAAGTCTCGTATTTTGTTTGGTTACTTATGGTTAAAGTTAGGGCTATGTAGGGGTTAAGGTCATCATGCGTCATGTTGGGATTAGAGTTTTCCCCATAGAAATGAATGGAGAGTCCCCAGAAATATATAATTACAAACGTGTGTGTGTGTGTGTGTGTGTGTGTTTAATATAGCAGGATTAACAATTCTTGGCCTAATATAGTATGATCTATCTATCTATCTATCTATCTATCTATCTATCTATCTATCTATCTATCTATCTATCTATCTATTATGATGGCCAGCAGTTGTTGTGGGGAGTCAACAGCTTCTTCCAGCACAGGTGAGAAGGCTGGGTTCTGCCCAGGATGCCCATTGCGGCCCCCCCCCCCTTTCTAGCACAGGTGACAAGGCTGTGTTCTGCCCAGGATGCCCATTGCAGCCCCCCCCCTTCTACACACACAGTGTACAGGCAATTTAAAGAGGTAAGTTGGACCCATTGTCTGCCTTGTACTGTGGGAGAAAACACAGGGAGAGTCCACTCACTCCGCCCTCATGCACAGTGCATATATAGTGCTTGGCTGCCCAGTTAATGTACTGTAGACACGTTTTACTCAATCAAACAATGTTTCACTCTGCTGTGCTATAGTGTTCATAACAGACGTGAACACAGAAGGTCAGCGAGGAAAACTGCTGCTTTATTTGCGCCCCATCAATCATTTCCTGCCACTAAATGCAACAGCAGTTCAGTAGTCATCAAATATAACAGCAGGTGCTGAAAAGTGCATAGTGTAGGTGTCGCGTTCATCTGTGTTAAACTTTCTTACTGTACTTCACACACCCAAATGTTGTGTGGGGCCCAAAGACAGAGGAACGGTAATTAAGGAAATCCATCCATCATGCATAACAGTTAATCTGTACAGGGTCTTACTGTTAACCTGGAGTTTATCACAGTTTATCACTGGACACAAGGCAGGGGACACCTTGAACGGTATTACAATCCATCATAGAGCATAGGCTCACACATAAATTTACACACTAAGGGCAAATTAGAGGTGGCGGTTTGATAATCTGCATGTTTTAGCTCGGTACGACTGCTGCCGCCACAGCTGCCCCACCCTCCACGGCGTCCAGCTGAAGCTGTATAACGACAGCCCAAATGGTAAATGGTAAATGAATGTCATTTTTTTTTTCATTGATTCTCTGCAGCCACATTTCATTTGAATACATAATTTTGGCTACATATTAAAGATAGAACAAGCACTGTCATGTATGTTCGGTACATCATTTCTGGTTTGTCACACACAATCCACATGGGAGGAACGTAAATTTATAACTAGATGCTCCATACAGAAAACATTATGCTAATTGTCGCTATGAGTTGGTTATGGCTAATGCTTGATACAGTCAATTATAATCGATGATTTGGGAAGATTTCGGTTTCCCAGAAAAGTACAGGAGCACTGGGGAGAGAGTAGCTGTTAGGACCAAGACTGTCTGTTGGCTCTGCTATACCGAAATGGGGTATATTGCTGC
>JAODLC010000038.1:22873654-22891788 GCA_026781145.1 Hippopotamyrus pictus | reverse complement strand
GTCACTCGCTGGCAGGCCGTACCCGGACTGGAGCGGCGTCACTTGTAGCAGGCCGTATCCGGACTGGCATGCCGTCGCTTACTAGCAGACCCTACCCGGACTGGTGCGGCGTCACTCACTAGCAGGCCGTACCCGGACTGGTGCGGCGTCACTCATTAGCAGGCCGTACCCGGACTGGAGCGGCGTCACTCGCTAGCAGGCCGTACCGGGACTGGCATGGCGTTGCTTATTAGCCGGGCCGAAAGTGTAACCAGCTTGAGCTGGTTGTATCACCACTACCTGATTGGTCGAAATGCATGGAGATACCAGTGTTCTGTGTCAACATGCATGGATTGCTGTGTCTGAAAGTAAAAAGAGCATAGTCTATCTACTATTCATTATTAGTAGTATGGCACATTGTGATGCATTGATGCTAGGGTTGCCATCCAACCACCGTTTTCAAAGACCAGCCCAGATTTTTGTCATAAGTCCTGGAAAAAAAAACAAATTTCATTCCAGGACGCAGAATTTCTATATCAATTTTCCTATCAAACAGACCTAAACAAACCTTTGGAATGGAGTCGCTATGTGCAATATTTCTGGTCAATGACTGGATGTCCAAGATTTTACCTTAATGCAGGGTTGCCAACTCTCACACATATGACGTTCAGACTCACATCCACACAAGAAATCATACGGCAAATCTATATGATTCCATAAAATTAGCTACATCAAAAGTGTTGGAGTAGTTTGCAAACCCAACAGACTATTTACAAGGTAATAAAACTCTTACAAATACGTAAATGTGTGTCCATGAGTGTGCAGACTTGTCTCGAATTGAAAATCTCACCTCAGCCAGCTGACCAAAGTTGGCAACCCTGTTGATGCATTTCCGATAACTTAGAACTGGAAAATTTCCATTTAGCTGAATTTCCAATGGCTAAACAAAATGGATTTGTAATGCAAATTTACTCAAGCAAATGCTAATTCTGCTAGCGCTTTATGCTAATGTAAGACAGTGATTCGCACAGTCGTACTAGTGGATATTAGGACATAGTAAATCGTGACGTACACTGTGTGAACAGTAAATAAGCATGTCTTCGGTTTTATGTTGCTCTCCAAATTCGAGACAAGCGCTAGCAGAATTAGCATTTTTCAGTGGAAAACTGAAGCGAGTTAGAACCTCTCTGTGGTTTCGCTTCGGTACGGCTAGTCTCCAGTATAACGGTGAAAAAACGCTATTCATCAGTGTTGTGCTGTGGCATTCGTTTCACTTGATGAAAATTGAAACAACTGGAATTTTTAAATATATTGTTTTGTTACTTTTATCATAAATTGAATCATGAAATGACAAAGTGATAGCACAATAGCACCAAATTACTTATAAAATGCTACATTCCATTGTTTAAAGCAAATTAAATTATTACTATTTGTATATGTTAAATTATCAGTTTTGCATGTTATTAATGTTAAATACATCTTTAAATTTAAGTTGTGTTATTCATTTGTAATTCATTTTTTCTACTTAAATAAATTGGCCTAATATTGGCAATCCCCCCCTCCAAAAAAACAGAATCCATATCAGCCAGTATACCCATACTGGTCGATCTCTAATTATTTTACACAGTTTAATAAATTTATTTTACAAAGGTAGTAAATATTAACAAAATCAATTTAATATATCTTTCAGTTGTACAGCAAATGACCATATAGCTATTGAACCTGAAACTCTGAACTAACTAATCAATGTATAGTAACATTTACAGCCTTCTTGCTAATTAAACCTTAAAGATTGCATGTTAGACATAAAGTGCATAACCAGTCAATATAACTGTATATATGTTTAAATTTCCCTTTAAAATATAAACAAGCATCCAATTTATAATAATTTGCACACCATAAAACTATACTTGGGTACCAAAAAATAAATAACAAGTAATAAATAAATAATAAAATATTTATAGTTAAATACAATACCCAATACAGGTGTACAGGGTGTATACTATTTCATTTAGGTTTGAAACCTTTGTTCTTAAATTGCTGAGTCGGTTAAAGTATACAGAAAGCTGGGTTTTCCTTTGACGCTGAGTGATGCACTTGAAATGTGATGACTCAAAAAAAAAAAACCAAAAACCAACAACAACAGAATGCTGAAGAGGGTTCACCATTTTTCTCACTGCATGAGGGGGCTCTTGGAATGCCAGAGCAGATGTTCGGGGAATGTTGCGACCTAATTTAAAGGTGTCCAGAAAAAATAGACATGAAAGTGCTTACGCCGTCGCTGTTGTTCTCAAAGCAGATTCCCTAAGAAAATCACACTCAGCCACAGCGGCAATCCAATTAGGGGTTAGTCAGCGGTGCGCCAGGCGCACGGCACCGCAGGCGAAAGCTGCCCATTTGCAGTCGCAGTGGTAAATATACCGCACGTCACTTAAATATTGATTTATACTATCTGTACAAAAATGAGAGGGAAAGGGGACTGGAAAACACCTCCATTTGGTATTATCAGAACACTGTACTAAACCTAAGATTTTTCCTACCAACAAACACAGAATATGTTCTCTATTTGTTAGTATTGCGCCATATCTCACACAAATCCCCACCTTAATACATTAATACACAATGCACGCTACTTTAATGCTTTGTTCTCTGAGACACGATGTAACCAGAAACAGCCAGTATAATCAACAAGGATGCACAAACACTAACATAACATTACTCTAGGGATTTTTAACGTTTTATTACAAGAAGAAACGTAATCAGCACAAGAGACTGGCAGAATTCGCCAAATCTGCGCATAGCTTTTGATGTTTAGCCGAGGTTTACATTAGCAATCATGTGGGATAGCTGACCTAGAAAGGCATACTGAGCTGATGTAAAAGCAGAGATTTATCCACCTAAAGAAACAGATGAACAGTCGCTCTGCATCCAGCAGAATCACAATAATATAAGACATTTGGCTTAGCCTCAGAGGAGGCAAAGTGCCTGGATTTCCGTCAGGAGTCACTACGTGCTTTTGAGTCAGCAAAGACGGAAGAAAGGAGACACTGTTTTCAAGAAGTAGCTCAGGCCGTCGCCCCCCCCTCTGCAAGCAGCCTGTGATCAGCGAGAGAGCCTGCAGCCATGTATGCGGCGCGCATCTCCCCGGGGTGACGTCACCCCGCGCAGGCAGGCGCTGAATGCCGAGCAACATGTACCTTAATCTCCTCTCAGCGGAATTCCGGGGGCTGGCAGTGGGATGACAGTCAGGTATCGATGGGGTGAAAGCACGTACACGGCGGCGCCTCACCTCTCACAGAGCAGGGCGCACAGTAATTATGCACCATGTGAACGGCAAGTAAATTGACAAAAAACGAGACATGTTTGGCCAATTGCAGCTCGCCAGCTGTAATCCATACTCTTCGTTTTCGAAAATTAATCCCTGTGCACATAATGTGTTCAAAATATTTTAATTATTATAACAATTATTTATTTATTCATCTTCCAACTGATTATCTAGTACTGGGTCATGGTACTATTCTCATCATTGTAATATTTTCTTACATTTCAATAGCATCCACAGTAAGATTAGCATTTTATTAAGCATTACATTTTATCTCTATCCATTATATAAAGTCAGAACAGGGCACAGCGTGCACCCTGACTTCAAAATCAAAAGTTTGCATTAGTGGGTAGTAATTGGAGGGGAAATATGCATGATAACCAGCCCCGTGAACAAAATCATTATTAGCACATTTAATGAAAACCTTCATGTAAATTTTTGATCACTTGTTATTATATGTATACGTACAAATTTTGAAGATTATATTGACAAAACTACAGGAAAACAGGATGGGCGTCATAAGGGGCTATGCCCACTAAATGAACCACTGTACCCCCAGGACCACCCACTACGGACTCTGTCTATCATTTTATTTTATTTCAGTTTATTATTATTATTTTTTAATAAAGGCGTTCATCCTAAAACAAATACCCCGATCTCTCCCTGGAGCGTGGCTGCCCATCCAGCGCTTCGCCTTGTACCCGCGCCTACAGTACTGTATTGATTTTTTACGGTATATCGATATATATTCAACACCAGATATAAGATGACGCAGTGCCATTTATATCGACATACTTTTATTGTGCGTTTAAAACAGTAGTTCTATTAAATATTTTTGATAGAAACCAATATATAGTATTCCGTCTTGGTTAATTTTAAACAACGCGGTCGTGACATTATACAGAAACTCAGAAGTCGCAGCTAAAGCAATAAGCATTCAGTTAGCGGCGTCTCAGGGGAAAGGTGAGGAATCATGCTTCGTTTAAAAGCATTGAAAAACGGCTCACAGGTTAAAATATATATCATAATTTACGGCACCTGTTTAATTTTGTTGAAAATAATTTAACATTACTGTGTTTCCAGTTATTAAGTGCACTTTAATATTTGTAATTCACAAAATAAATTTAAGATTTAGTAGTAAACATTCACCCTTTCTTTTAAGATTACTGTCATAAACTGATCAAACAATGCTTCTGGTAGATATAGAGCGTGTAGATATAGTGCAGTAAAAGGATCTCATTTGGAGGTGCTTAATTTTTGTCTTTATTTCTGTTTGCAATAATGAAAATAATTGTCTATAATGATTATACTGATTTAGTTAGTTTGGTCTACTAACAGGAATGGAAACTTGCAATTCGGTTTGACCACACTATACATACATATATATATATATATATATATATATATATATATATATATATATACACACATATATATGTGTGTATACACACATATATATACACACACACTACATATGTGTGTGTGTGCGTGGTGTTTTTTTTTTTTATCTTTACACTGATGTTTCCATAATTAATGTTATGAGACTCAAAACATTAATTATGATCCGCAGCCACGCTCCAGGGAGAGACTGGCGCATTTGTTTTAGGATGAACGTCTTTATTAAAAAAAATAATAAGTTGAATTAAAAGTGTCCTTAGTGGGTGGCGCTGGGGGACATGGTGGTTCATTTATTGAATGACCCTCCCATGAAAATCTTGCGCCCGTCTGTCATATTTGTACTGGCGCTGACAGAAAAAACAAATGCTACCAGACAGGGGCATTTGCTAGAGATTCTGGGTCCCAGAAAGGCATATGATATTGGGCCCCCCAATCCAGCTATTTTCTAGGCCCCCTGTCACTCAGGAGCCCTTGGAATCATCCTAACTTTCCCCCACCTCATGGCCCCCCTGCTACCAGGATGGCTTTTGTAACGACATTCTCAATTTATGTGTGCTCACAATGATTTATAGGCAACATTATGCATTGTGAAGGCACTCGCATTACTCATTTTGGAAATACGTCTGTGCACGCATTCTTATATAGAAAATTAGTAAATGCAGAATTTCAAAGAATGCATGATGACTATATACAGCATTTCACTATTAAGTGCACAGTGATTACTTGATTAATTCATTGAAAGATATATTGTTTGAAATGGATGTTTCCATAATTAATGTTTTGAAACTCACCTTTCGAACATCTCTTTTGAACTCCTTCGAAATGTGGCACTGTAAATACTCAAATATAAAATGGTTTCATCAGTGGAGTTTACTGTTCTTACACAACCAAGACTTAGGAAATATCAATGACTGCCATTTGGGCTGCTACAAATGCGGATCTTCTTATTGTCTATGAACTATAAATGTGGTATTCTGAGAAAATGCACAAATGTTTTTAATGTTCCAGCATAATTAGGTGTTATATTTTCCTTAAGTTCCAAATGCCATGTGTGTACAGGAGCCACGAGCCTGGACTCTGATAAAACATTTACGGGTTGGCTTTCAAGAACGGCGCTTTTCTCTGCACTCGTGTCAAAGACCTGTAACTTGAGTGAAGTTGAGTGACGTTCCATGTTAGAACTGGATAGTTTTGGAAGAGATGTAGAAGATTTTCCCCTTGCAGATGTGCAGCAATGAATCGTCATAGCTTAAAACTTCAAGTATGGAGTCTGGACACGTGAACTTTCACTAATTTCAAAACTAATTAGCTGTTGGCACACTGATTATGCTCACAGTTATTATAAAAATATATCTAGCAATCTATCCATTATTTCTGGTTACCCAGAATCTCCTTGTTTACACATAAGGCCAGTACAATAATCATGCTTTTTACTGGTAAAATTGCTGATACTTAAAAACCAAATTCTAGCAGTATCCGTCCTGTTTTCACACAAACACAATTATAAGCTTATCATCAAGCAAAGACAATGTTTTAAACCCCGCAGGCTCTCTGGAAATGATTTGGCCCTCAGGAAGGGAAAATCATTAATGGTATGCTTTCTTGCTCACTTTCCATAGTAACATGGACTTTTATTTGGAAAGATCTGATGTCATAAAGGACCATAATATTTGCTACACTTTCCCAACATCATTTTCATTGAAAAAAGCCCACAATGTAAGATGAATAAACAGCAACATGAGAGCTCTTTTCTGACTGTACCATAGGCTTTTTAAATGCAAGCTCTAAATATGATGTGATGATGGTGTTGAAGTGGCAGTAATGAGAGGACTCAAAAGCATAGGTTAGAGCATTATCTGGAGAAAGTCTGAGAGCTTTCTGACATAGCAGAGTCAAACATGGCTAAATATGATTTAGAATTTTTGGTCTTACTTTTATCATTTTAATTGTATTTCCCCAGAATATTTTTTATTTGTATACCCCTCCCCCACTGAAGGTGTCACACCCATTTCATCCCCTTCCTAGTCAGAATGCAAAGACACAGCTGGTTACCATTACAAAGGTCTACTTAACCCAGCATGACCAGTGGATCGACGTGAGGTATTGGCCCTTTCAGATGAGACGTGCTGTGCAATCTAACCTGTGTTCTTTGTCTAGCTCCGAACCACCCTGCTTAAGCCTCATGAGCCCGAGTCTGGTATCCTGTTACCAAGCCTTCCCAGTGCTGACCAGGTTTCTGGATAACTACTACACTGCTGCCTGTTCCGTCTCTGCTCATTCACCCAAAGCACCAAATAAAAGCTGGTTGCATCTCAAGCCTGTGTACGGGGTACTGTCTGTTACAGCCGGCACTGATCTCATAACTTAAAAAGTATTTGGTGGATCTTTTTCAAGCTTCCCAGGAATGTTGTTGAAGTGATTATATAGGGTCTAATTTAATTTTGAGATAAAGCATACAAAAACTGAAGCAGTATCACTTGGGGCAGTGGTGGCATATGAAAGGACAGCCACAGATGCAGAGCTGGTGAACCTGATTACATTGAGACAAGTTAGCTGGGCTATGAATGAAGATTTTTGGAGAGGTAGGGAGAGTCTATAGGGGGGCTAGAGATTGTAGAGGTTGCTGGGTGGGGGAGGAGTAGGGATTACATGGGGGAGGGGTGATCAGACCGTCAGATTGACTATACTGTTGTTGTTCCAGACAGCATATAATTTTAAGGTGTTTGGTAACTTGTCCTGAAAAAATGCTATAATTGTAATTCTAAGCGATGAATATAACATTTTCATTGACAAACTGATGCACAGCAAAGTCTTGGATAGAATATATCAAGCCGCAGTCTACTATAACAGTACTTCACCTCTGTTCCAAAACAGAGAAAGCTATGTATTATTTAGCCCAATTTCAGCATTACAAATGCAGAAAAACAAGTACATGCATTTCAATCTTCATATTAGTTTGTGTTCAATACATGAAATTCACAAAAAGAAAATTGTGTATGTGTGTATAGCTTGATTTACATTATTAATCAAACCAAAAAGAATATTCCATTGTATAACTAATTACAGCTAATTAGCTGATCTATTTGAAAACAACAAATATAGGAATTATTTAACACTGATTTATATGCTTCAGGAACCAATAATTCATAGGGAGAGCACAATTATCCAGGCATCTTTTCTGAGGTACAGAAATTAAATAGCCTCTATGAATGTGAAGCTTGCGACTACCATCAGATAAATTTTATAAAATCCTGTTGAGCATATGAATGTACTGTCTTTTAATCAAATCGGATCAGTCTGCTTCCGATTCGAAAATACCAAGACAGCCTCTTCTAGGACAGATGCTGGGTAACACCCTTTCACCTCCATCAAGCCATTGTGGTAAAAGCCAAGTAGAATTCAGACACAAAAACATCCTCACAAATGTTATGCTGGTATGAATTTTTCAATGAGTCGAAGCAAGAACAGAAATCTCTACCTCAGTTTTACCTCATACAGTAAACATGCAGTCAAGACATTGTTCAAGTAAACAAGCTTAACAATGAACTGAACAAATAGGACAGGGTGAATAATGAAACACAAATTGTTAGCTTTTTTGTTCATTTTGTCAGTTTTGTTATCTGGAGTACAACATAAAAGGAAACAATCATTCCTTTCATTTAAGGTTATACATCAGAAGGAGAAATCATTCAGTATGCAGACATTACTGCTTCTGGACAGCAGCTGTATGCATTCTTAGAAGTCCATTCAACAATTAACAATCAACTTCAAATCAAATGGCATTTGTTTGACTGCATTAATTTGTTCAGAATGTAGTGAGGATATGGCGTCTTTGTACAGCCATGGAAAAAATGAAGAGGCCACAGCACAATTTTTTGTTTCGCTCATTTCACAATTTATACTTGTGTGTCTGTGAATAATATATATGTTTTTTTTTTTGTAATCTGCAGCCTGGTTCTTCACTGTTTCTCATTAATGAAGGGCTTCTTTGTTGCTTTATGGGACTTCAATCCTGCTTCTAGGAGCCTGATACATACTGTCCTAGCAGTGCACTTCACACCTGCACTTAATGTTTCCCATTCCTTCTGAAGGTCACTTGATGTCATCCTACGATTCATGAGAAACGGTCGGATGAGTTGATATTGGGCATTATAAAGTTGCTTCCACCCTTTACCTGGCTGGTTTCTGGTCATTCCCAGTGTCTCCTGCTCCACCTTGTTTTTGTGTACTGCTGTCTGAGAAATCTTGAACCTGGAATCAACCTGCTGCTCAGCGTAGCCGTCTGCCAGCAGAACCAAGATTAAACCAGGATTTAAAAATGCAGATTTGTTTAAAAATATGGAGTGGTCTCTTAATTTTTTCCATGGCTGTATATGTGTCTATGTCTAAATCATTGCTTGATAATTCTAGTTTGTTGGGTCAAAGTGAATTATGAGTTGTCTTGTGATGAGTCATTATAGTAACTAACATGAAGTCCTTCTCCTGTAACTGGTTTCAGCTCACTGCCAGCTCACAGGGCACTCCATGGAACTGGGCACAGAATTCAATCCACCAGGGCAGAGTGTCGCTCTGCGGTTTAGAATTCTATATCATATCACCGCTTGAGCAAGATCCTTAATCTCAAACATTACTCCGGGGGTGGCAGGAAAAATGGCGGCCCCTGCTCTCTGACCCCAAGATTAGCTCTCGCCTCTATATGTGTGTTTTACATCTCATAGCAGAATGAGACGGGATACGTGAAAACTTAAGAATTCTTATATTATTGTGCTTGTACAGTGTCAAACAAAGTACCATAATCATGTCCACATTAAATCCACTCTCATTCTAGACAATTTTTTTCCACTTTCACTTCCTCCCAGGTTTCCCGCCCACCGTTGTTCCTTAACGAGGCCTCCAAGTTACTGCCCACAGTTGCCCTTTAATGAGCAGATCCTTCCCACAGATCAGTTGTGAGCATATTCTACAGGGGCTGTTAACAATCCTGGTTCCTTTCTGTGGCCGGCACTCTGTCATTTTATTGTTTTTTTTTTTTTTTTTGTTTCCGTCTTTAAGGCCCTGAGGGTTTCTCTCCCAGTAAAATAATTTTATAAAGAATGAAAAATAAGCACACTAAAAGCTAATGCAGAAGACATGTGGGTAATGTTTAGTGTTAAAAGTTAGTCACATATAGTGAAGTGACATATTTAATTGATATCTGTCCTTGTTATTGGAACAAATAAAAATTCAAATATTAAGATAAATTTAAAGATGATTCTTCCTAGTTATCTCATCATCTCCCATGGTTCTTACAGTAGAATATGTTGCGGATGCTGTATTTACCTAGACATTATTACTCAGTATTTAATGGTCTGGCTGAAGATACACAGAATCAAAATAATCACTCCATCCATCATAAATACTGTTTATTCAACAAAGGATTGCAGAAAGGCAGGATGTCAACTGGATGGCACATACTCACACCCAGCAGGAGATACTATATCCCTTTATACAGTAGGGTTTGGCTTATCTTTAATAGTTTAAAACATTCAATTAATTTAATCAAATTGTTAATTTAGTATGGCTTATAGATAGCACCGCTGCCTCACACCTGTAGGGCTACGGTTTGGAATGTCACCTGCACTCTGCAGAGTTTCTCCAGTTTGTAGGTTGGCTCTGAGTGCTTTGGTTTCCTGCTGCAGTCCAAAGATATGCAGTTAGGTTCATTTGCATATTTAAATTGCCTACAGTCTATGATTGAGTTAGCAGTTAGACGATTGATGGAAGTTATAAATTTATTTATTATTTTATTCTCTCACACACTCAAGGCTATCTGGTCCATTAATAGCAGCCGCACAGCTGGTTAGCAGCAGTAACTGGAGTGAAGATATGACACACCAACCCATGTCTACAGCACACAGCCCAAGCACATGAATAAGCTCACCAAACACCACCCGTTAGAGTGGCTTGTCTTTATTATTAAGAAAAATACATTTATAATAGTAGGGCTACTCTTTCCGAATCGACTTTTTGTATATATTTTTTTTTTCTGTTCCCAAATATTTTAAGCAGCTTCTGGGACACTGAACTACTGCAAACTAAATTTGATAGCTAATCAGTTAGCAATCAGCGTTCAAATACGCCACTAATGTATTTTTGATTAGTCTGAACTGCTTTAACATAATATAAACACAACTTATAAATGTACAGACTTGTGCCAATATTCTTTTTAAAAAGGCCTGCTTTTTTATCAGTTAGCAAACTATAAATTATAATTAAAATCAGCTGCATATGTGTTAGTAGTGACTGTCAGCTCCATAATTGATTAATTGCTCCACACCTGTATTTAGGCTGTTAATTAGGTGATGAATATGAATGGAGCAATTTTAGTTTTGCAGAATGAAATACAGCTGGTGCCTTTGTACAAGCTGATGGTGCAGCAGCGTTTGTTTTACCGTTTATTATGTGGTATTATTTAAATAAACATCCTATTTTTATCCCCTCTTCTAAATTTGTGAAGTAAAGGCTTTGCAGAAACTGTGCAAAACCTTGAAAAACTATATCCCTTGAAAAAGTATTTAGACCTTGTAGCTGTGTTTAGATTTTGCAGGATAACAAATTATACTTATGTTTTATTTTTTTTCTGACCAGTATTTTAGTAAAAATTTTGATGAGTCAGGATCGGCCCTTGACCTGCCCCTTTGTTTTGTCAGCAAATGTCGCTCGTCACCCAGGCTCTTTCGTGTACCCTCCTCTTCCCCTGGGCACTGCGTGCTTTAATGGGCTAAGCGGATGGCTGCCATTCATCTATCCTTTTTATTGTCGTGGGTTTGAGAGGCCACACTCAACCATGTTGTAATTAAGAGTCTATTACTCATTACTTCTGTTAGTTATTTTGGTGTGTTACATATCCCAGTCTAAGGGTTTGGGGTGTAACAGAATGGGCGTGTGGGGAAAGAATGGGCACGGGACACGAAACAGGCTAGTATCAAAGAACATGTATTTACAAGGTTGATCAACACAGTGTATTTACAGACTTCGGGAGTGACCCAGGCCAACACAATAAACAAAACTGTCTAACGAAACAAACCCAACCTAACTTCCCTAACAGATGACAACAGAAACAAAAGACATTCACCACTTCTTAAACAAACAGAACAAAGAAAATGGCAGTCACTCCCTACTAAATAAATGATATAACAAACACACTCGATGCTTTAAAAGCCAGGGGTCGGTCTTAATCAGAGCCGATACTTCAGGCGAAACGGCCAGTACACGGAGTCATACAAAGAAAAACAGCAACAATACCAGCGAAAAGCGAAAGTGAGAAAAACTAGGCAACAAACCAAGGTCATACGCAAGTATATAACGACAACCAAAGAGCAAAATAAAGCCGGACAGCAAGAGCTGCTAGCATCAGCGTTGTTGGTCCTTTTCTTTATTCAGCCTGGAAATGACGACGTCTGCCGAGCAGGATTTGGGTGGAGTCTTGGGCAGAGCCGATGAATCTCCGGTACTGGTAATTCTGTAGCAATAAAACCTTATGGCACATAAGATCCCCTCCCCCACCCCGACACACACACACATGTGAACCTCTATGGAGTTCACAGTACATATCAAGCACGAGAGAGGGCATCAACCACTAGGTTTTTCAATCCTTTCTTACGAAATATGTGAAGGTTGAAGGCCTGAATAAACCAAATAAACTAAATAAAAAGGACCAACGCATTAGACGCTGAGTCACATTATACATCTGTCCTCGGAAAAACAGCAGGTTGTGATCAGTAAACACCGTAACAGAATAGGTGCTATTGCACACATAGACCTCAAAATGTTGTAAGGCTAACAAAAGAGCAAGGGTTTCTTTATCGATAGTGCTGTAGGTGAGCTGATGTTTTAGAAATTTTCGTAAAAAAAAACTAGATAGAGCCCAGGATTGTCTTCCTGGGGGAGCACAGCCCCCATTCCAGAAGCGCTGGCATCTACTTCTAGTGTAAATGGCTAATGGGGAGGCTAGTACTGGGAGCTGCTAAGCAGTGATTTAATGGACACAAAGACCACTTGACAAGAGGGGGATCAAACAAAGGGGCGTTTTTCCTGAGCACGTGGGTTAGGGCTGGGACAATGTGTAGAGAGAGTAACCTGCTATCCCCAAAAAACTTTTGAGCTCCCATTTAGTCTTAGGCACAGGCAAGGATTGAGTAGCTCGAACCTTAGCGCGGCTCCCTACCAGTTTCCCCAGGTGCGTAACGGTCCAGTGGCCGAAATCACATTTCTCAAGTGTGAGAACCACTGATACTTGGAGACGCAGGAACCTGCTCAAGCATATCTGTGTGCTCTTCCCACGTATCTGAATAAATTAGCAGATCATCGAGGTACACCTCACATTCCCTTACATCCCCTAATACTTTCTGCATTAATTGCTGGAAGGTGGCTGGTATGTTACGTAACCCAAAGGGCATAACTGTATATTGGAGGAAAGTGACAGGCGTGATAAAAGTGGGGGTCGAGGCAGAAGACACTGGCGAAGGAGCAGCAGCTGAACGATCGACATAGGGCTTTAACATATTTATATTCCATAGACGAGTCTTTCTGTAGGGATCTGGTGTCTCTATGACGTAATTCGTAGGGCTCAGCTTGGTGAGTATGACGTAGACCAGAGAACCGAGCAAAATGGGAGGAACCAGAGAAAGGGAGAAAAACAAATATGCAATTGCCAGCCTGGAAGGTCTATTATTTCGCTTTCTTATGAAAGTGAGCTTTCATTACTTCTTGGGAGGCACTTAAAGAACATTTTTCTAATTCCCTAACCACTGTCAACAGCTCTCGGGCCGAACTAATTTAGCATTTTTTTGGGTGGAGGGGACATGGTCGGAGACAACCATTGCTGCTGTACAATCTTTAAGGGTCCCCACACAGCGTGTCCAGGGCTGAAACCTGCCGATTCCTACAGTACATCTCAGATGGCAAAAAGAAGGAACGGAACACCCTTGTCTCACTCTTTTCCAACCCAACATATTTTAAAAGATTAGTGAAACCATTCTAGAGCTCCTTGACTCTCTGGTTGATAAGCGCTGAAATTATAATTAAAGTGTGCTGAACATTCAATTCATGGATGACCTGGGCAAACAGTTTGGATGTAAAGATAGTAGCCTGGTCCGACTGCACGTACTTAGGTAGCCCAAAAGTAGTAAAAAACTTAAGCAATGCTTTTATTATAACCTTTGTCCTCAGACTATGAATGGGAATGGCTTCAGGGAATTAGGTAGCGGCACACAAGGGTGTAAAAAGATAACTATTGCCCGAGCGAGTTTTAGGCAGTGGTCCAACACAGTCTATTAACACATGTTCAACGGGTTCCCCAATCATGGGAATGGAACACGGCAATATTCTGATTTGGTTTTCCCACCAATTGACAAGCATGTAGAGACTTAATATATTGTTTAACATTCACCCCAGGCCAAAAAGAAATGCTTTAGAATATGCAGCAAGGTTTTCCTGAAGCCAAGGTGGCCTGAATATGGGTAATCATGGGTTAAAGATCACAGATATTCTCGGTATGTTTTGGAACCACAACTTGAAATACAGTAGCCCAATCAAAAGATAACTTTTGAGGGGTTCACTTTCGCATTAGGATCTTTTCATGGAAGAAACACACAGTCAGATGTTTTCTCAGATTAGTCTTATTTACAGTTGAATTGCTGCACACCTCTAAAGCGAATCCAGTTCCTGAGCGGTAATCAAAGCTTCACTAGTGCAGGGTACATCACAGGAATCCTTGTTGTAAGAATGGAAGGTAGACATGGGAGCAGGGTCACGCAGCAGAGGGGCAGCATTCACCGGGTGGTCATAAAAGTATCTGACAAATCGATGTCGGCAAGTTTGAGACACTGAGAACGAGTCGCACAGGCCAGAAACACCATAGGGTGCTCATTAGCACCATCATATGGGCATAGTTTAGGTTCAGGGACAACCTCAGGCAAAGGAACAACTTTTCCTCCCACAATGTTATTCCCCAGGATGAAAGTAACTCCATAAAAAGGAAGTTGTGTCCGGGCCACAACTCCTACGTAACCCAAAAAAGTCATCGATTCTAAGGAACATGTAGTGCAACGGAATGGCAGCAACACTTAAACCGATTCCTTGTACCAAAACCCCCTCCACAATAAATGACTGGACAGCACCCGTATCTCGTATATAGTTTTTGGGTAGTGCAGTCCCATTCCACCCAATGACACAGACCCATAAAACCCTAAAGGCTGAAAAGCAGGTTCAATCATTGGCATTGGCGTGAGGTATCCAGAGTGCGCAACAACATCGACCTTCTTTGTCGCCTCACAAACCTCATGAGCGGTTTTACACTTCAGCGCAGGACATCCCGATATGATGTGTCCCAGCTCATGGCAATAATAACACTCTTTAGTTTCTGGGGTAGTGAACCATTCCCAGTGGTCTGTATCCTAGGGAGTGGAGTAGGGGTCCTATGAGTCGGCACAAACTCATAGATAATTTTCCAGAAATACGGGGACTAGGCCAATATAGCGGCAGACATCAAAAGCAGAATGTTGAGGTTTGAAGGAATTATTCAAAGTTCTTTGGCAGGATCCTCCAGAGCAGCCATGCCAGAGGTGTCATGGCTGTCCAGAGATCTACGGGGCACAACAGGGAAGCTCACCTTTCAGGGAAGAGGCACAAGCTTATGTTCAGAGCTCATGCTCATCAGGGTGATCTCTTTGTCAGCCTCAATCTCCAGAGCTCGAAGTTGCAGCAGTTAGGGCTGATGCTCCTGTTTTTTAATCCCAAGCTTCAGTTCTCAGAGTCAGATGTTGGGCAGAATGTCCTCCCTGGGTCAGCTGGCATCAGCGAGGTCCCCGTGAGATCCCTGCTCTAATGGGCCGTCACCAGTTTGTACCTCTACGGGCGTCAAGGAATGACTCCGATGCATCACAGTAATCCTGTGTCCTCATGGAGGACCCCTAGGAGGGCCAGTTCCTCCTGTGGGACCCTCTTAACCACCTGCTTGGTGGCACAGCAGGGGACCACTTCATTAAAGAATCTCACTATCACCAGCAGCTCACCTCTCCAGCAGCGGTTGAATTGCTCCTGGGTGGGATTCAAGCTAAACTTTACCAAAACAAATTAAGCCATTGTTGCTCCGATAACAATAGCCCACACATACAAGTCTGGCACACACATATATTTAGAATCCTGGACAAGCCCCTAAATTCTGTTACGTGTCCCAGTCTTGGGGTTTGGGGAATAACAGGCTACTGTCAGACAAAGAGTGTATATTTACAAGACTGATCACCTGTCATGCCCTGCTCGGCTAACGCTCCTCTGTGCCATGCCGCCTCGTTAACCACGTGTGGAATCCCCACGTTACCAGCTGTGTCTAGTCTTGTTTAATTGAGTCTGAGTGTTAGTCTTTCCCCAGTTCTGTCATTGACGTCTTCCCTTTGTACTGCATCATGTTCCGTTCTGTTCTCCCAATAAATCCCTCATTCCCCGATTCTTCGGCTCCTGCTTCTACTTCCCTGGTCTGTGCTTCCCCTTTGGCGTGACATCACCACAGTGTATGTACAGATTATAGAAGTGACCCAGGCTAACACAATTAACAAAACAGTCTAATGAACCCATCTCGAAATGAACCCAACCTAACTTCTCTAACAGAAAACAAAAGACGATCACTTGTGCTACCTTCCTAAACAAACACAACAAGAAATATTGCATTCATTCACTGCTAAAAACATACTATAACAAACACACTTGATGGGTTGGTCTTAATTGTAGCCGGTACTTCAGGCGAAATACTCGGCCCACAGAGAGTCATACAAAGAAAAACAGTAACAGTACCAGGGGCAAAACAAAAATGGAAAAAAAACAGGGCAACAAACAGAGGTCCTACACAAGTAGGCAAATCAGAATATAACACAAACCAAAGAGCAAAAGAGAGCCAGCTAGCAAGAGATGCTAGCTTCAGTGTCATTGGTCCTTTTCTTTTTTCAGCCCAGAAATGATGACGTTTGCAGAGCAGGATTGGGAAAAAGCCTCGGGTGGGGCCGACAAATCTCCGTTCCCGGTTCTTCTGTCGCAATAAAACCTTACGGCACATAACAATATACATTCCGTGAAGTTCTCTATGCACTGTTATTGAGCTAATCTGAAGGCCACACAAAGTTTTAAGGTCTGTAGCTACTGACTCTGCAGATAGTTGGCTACTTCTTCACACTGTGTGACTCAGCAAGCGTTGTCCCCGCTCTGTGATTTTTACATGGTCCACCACTTTGTGGCTGAGTTGCTGTTGTTCCCAATTGCTTCCAAATTGTTATAATACCACTTACAGTTGACCGTGGAACATTTAGTAGCGAGGAAATTTCACGAATGGACTTACTGCACAAGTGGCATCCTATCACAGTACCACGCTTGAATTCACTGAGCTCCTGAGAGCGACCCATTCTTTCCCAAATGTTTGTAGAAGCAGTCTGCATGCCTAGGTGCTTGATTTTATACACCTGTACCTATGGAAATGATTGGAACACCTGAATTCAATGATTTGGGGGGATGTCCCAATACTTCTGATAATATTGGGACCTGCCCTTTCCTTGTACCCTGAGTTGGTCATTGTGGTTGTGTGTGTAGCTATTGTGTGGCTTTGACTATGTGTTTAGTGTTCTGCTCTTTGGTCCCCATGTGTCTTATTGTCATTTCTTGTTGTAATTTTAATGTTAGTTTACTCCGTGGTTAGTTATAGTTCTAGCTTTTGTTTTTGCCTACCTGTTTCGACCCCTTGTGGTTCCTCTGTGCTCCGTATTGTTAATAAAACCCTGTTTCAGTATGAAAATGTAATTTCCAAAAGTAAGAAATCCCACACATCAAGATAACAGCGTTCTTCTTATCATCTTAGTACACCATGGTGGAATGAGTCAGTGGCTGAAGGTGCAAATATAGCTTAAGATGGCACCCCATAGAGCAGATGGGCAGAATTGATTATTTTGTTAAATTTTACCAGCATGCAGTGGGTCCAGGGTCAGTCCTGTGGCAGTGCCGACCTTCCTTGCCTTGTTAAAGCATTCGGCATCGCCTGAGCTATTGCCATTTCCCCAGCAGGCTACGGTACAGGAAAAATACGCTGCGTACTATGAGCAGCTTGCTACACACATCAAAAGACCTGAGCCTCTTCAGGAAGTAGGGACCGCTCTGGCTTTCTTGTACTGTGCTGCTATTGTTTGCCCAGTGCAGTGTAATACTAAGATGGACCCTCAGATACTTGTTATACTGCTCCTTCTCCACCTATTCCCCCTGCATGGCGACTGGTCTCAGGGGCCACTTGTCATTAGGGATGCTCCGATCGATCGGCCGAAGATCGGTATCGGCCGATAATTACATTTTATAACTCGATCGGTACTCGTTAAACTTGGCCGATCTTAGGAACCGATCACAATTGATGACGTCAATGCGT
>JAODLC010000038.1:22855719-22867416 GCA_026781145.1 Hippopotamyrus pictus | reverse complement strand
CAGGGCCCCCCCCCCCCCCCCCCCCCACCATCATATAGCATCTCCTGCTAATGCCTACAGGGCTCTGACTGCTGAATTACACCTTCCTTTAGGCCAGTTCCCCCGCGCTACACAACCCCTCTGCCAGTACATTGAACAGAAGAATATTTTTTACTTAATCACACAGTCTATGGAAGAATTCCAAAATGTCATATTATTGGAGTCGATTGAATCCAGGTGGTTCATCACAATTTACACAAGGGCCTGTCAGTCCTATAAACGACATAGGCGGCCGCCTAGGGCGCACCCTTCAGTACTATGTGACCGTCACTCTTTATATCTTGGTCTGACTTCTAGTCCCTGGACCTGAATTACCCACCTCTGACATCGACCAGGTCAGGTGCTGCAAACCAATCATTTAAAGAAAGTGGAAAGCAGACAGACAGATTTTCTAAACAAAATTTTCCTGGAATTAGGAAGATAATTATGGTAAAGCATTTTTTAGGTTATGTGGAGTATTAACTCGGTAATTATCACAGGGGGTGTCTATTTGGGAAATTTTTCCCTTCGGCAGATGGTGATTACATTACAGCCGGCGCGCTACTGAGAGCAGCGACAGTTACAGCGGAGCCATCACAGAGGCAGGGGGCTGGTAAACAGTTAGCCGCCGGACCGTCACGTGTCCCATGGCTGAAACTCTGCGACGGGTCGCGACAGGGCAGCCATGCATGACGCGTCGCCTTATACATCAGTGCAAGGGCACAGCGGAGACAGGGCCGTGCCAGGAGGGCTCACAAAGCAGCAAATACACACATCAACTGAGAAAGGACGGCGCGTTCTTCCCTGTCTGAACAATTCAGCTTCTGCAACATCTGTTATTACATCAGATATTACAAAGCTCACTGTGGACTCCGCTTCACAATTTGAGCATTTACAAAACAGCTTATTTTTAAACACATTAACGTTGATGTGTTTGCTTTCCCGGATTCCATTACGGTCCGCACATGGCTGTAAATGCGGACTCTTGATTAGACGCTACATTTGCCGTGGATACAGACGGTCGCGGTCTGCGCATGCGTGATGATGTTCCACCAGACCAGCAGGGGGCAGATGTATTGCAGCAGACATATATATATGCAGTGTGATGAAATGGGGAAACTTTCAGGAACAGTTCTAAAGTTGTTACTAGGCTTGGGTGATGTTTATTATCGTAATTCAGTGTACCGACCCCCTACCTCGCTCGGCAAATTTTATTGCCAAAATTTCCAAATGCTGGGATAGCATTGCTTTCGAAAATGCCATCAAACATGCCAACAAGCTGAATACGGCAGAGATAGCCGATCTTTGTTTCTGTGCCATTTTGCGACTTTACATACAGATTCTCTACACTGTGCAAAGTTGTTTGTTTTTAACTGTCACCTGAAAAATACCTCTTGCTGTTTTTGTTTTCTTAAGTAGAGCATTTGTACTTTTCTGTAAACCCTATGTTTTGGCCCAGCTAATTGCCAAATTGATCACCAGATCACATTCACATATCACAATGCAGCCTATATCCAATAATATATTAATATGAGACCTAATAAAGAGTGTAACCACCCTTTGCCTCCACAACAGCCTCAGTCCTGCTTGGAGTGCTGTCAAGTCCTGCACAGTATGCAGTGGGATATTGGAAGTAAATCCTCCACTTTTCTGAGGGATAAAGGAGACGGAAATGTATTTTACACTTTCTGCTCCATAAGTTCTCATAAATGTTCAATGGTGCTTAGATTTTGTGATTGGCGAGGCCACGGACGGTGTCTAACTTCATTCTGGTGTTCATAAAACCACTCCGGAATATTTTTAGCAGTCTGGGTATAAGGGTTTGAACCCCTTGGAACACAGGAACAGCATGAAGGAACAGCCTCATATTCACTGGCTGTTATATGGCCATGCAGAGCAATCTTTGAATCTAATAACTTCTCCAAGATGGCTGATTCTGTTCTGAGGTCATTTCTGAGACCACACTTTTTCACTAATGCACCTGAAAATCAGGCACCGAATCCTTGGCTTCTTCAGAACCGGTAGTTGCCTCAAGTTAGTTTCAAAATTCACATATCAAAGTGCTGCTTTTCAAACCGCTTTTAAAGCTGACACATTCTGCTAATTACCTTTAAACCTAATATGACTCACCTTTGCAGCTGCATTTGTGATTGTGATTTAGTTACTTCAAAGTTAAAGTCCTTTCATGTGGCATTTCTGTTATTGTTCCACTCCCTATGCATATATGATATATTACGTGTTTTAATATTATTTTTCTATAGTACAAGAGAATTTTATTCAAAATAACTTAAAACCGTAACATTTTTCTGTATCTGAACATTTCAGATAGAAAGATTATACCAAGATTATACCACCTGTATCTGAATAGTTACTGAAATGTTAAAAGGATATATATCTGTAAGGTGGAACAGAGAAACCCTCACATCTTTTCTCATCCCCCATGTCGTCTCAGGTTGCTTAGCAAGACATCTGCAACATGAGAAAGGAACACTGGTATGTACTATAACACCAGGACAAAATAAGCAGCCAAACAGCTCACATCGGCTCCAGCAATTGACTGCAGGTCGCTCAAAGCCTACAGTGAGTCTTTATTCTTTGACCCAATTTAAAATAATTGCCACAAAAAATCAATATCCATCCTGTCTTGACAGGCATTAATAACTTGTCTCACATGATGAGAATAATTAATCTATATTACTATACTGATATGAACAGCATTTTTTTCATCGCCACAGACACGTCGGTAAATTTTAAATGGCTGGTTTATTTATTTGCTTTTCTTATTTTCTAAGACATTTTCACCAATCAGCCATAGTACAACAAACAAGAACCTTAGGGGTCAAAACATCGATCACTTACTTGTGTAAATAAAAGTTTAATTACGTTCTGGGAATAGCCATTCAGACATATTTTCACCCTCAAGACAAAACAGCCTAAGGTCTTAGGACGTACTAACACACACACGCGCGCGCACACACACACACACACGTATATGATCGAACATGTTATATACATGCCAAGCATTTGAAAGGATGATAACGTAAGTTATAAAAAACGTACACTGGCTGAGTGCAGTCAAGAGAATAAATGGATGATCGGAAGGAGTGTCTGTACTGGCAGAGCAAAGGAGATTCGATGAACAGTGGAAAACATGGTGTGGAAAATTCATTACAGCATTTGAAATACTCAGATATAGGAGTCATGACTCCATCATAATCTCCGAATCGTCACAATGCCCCCATTGACACTCCATTGCTGCAAAGCTACTGGAAGCAGAGAGACGTGCTTTGCCAGTCGCATCAAGGCAGTGGGCCAGATTCTTTGCCTACTGCATGGAGACGAGATGATAATGGAGAAGGTGCCTTGTGAGGGAGATCTGATGGTCATTCCCAGTAAAATAAGTTAATGTGTATGCTACCTCTTTTAAGGATTTAGACCCTGGAGGGACTGTGTTACAGTACAACCCCCCCATCAGACTAGGTATTTGGGCATCTTAAAATAGACAATGATGGCTGTTCATTTAAATTATTGTAATAATGATAAAAATTATAATAATAATTAGTAGTAGTATTAATAATGGCAACAATAAAAATAGCTATTTCAAAAATATAAAATTACAAGATTTTTAAATTATTGCCTACAGTTTTATAAATAACTTTTGCATCCTTCTTCTCATACTCCAAAATAATTCTTTAATACATGTATACAACTATACAAGTCAAAATAAGCAATAGAAATAGAGGAAGACATATAATTTTACATATATTACACGATCTGTAGCTGTATGACTTTTTTCCTGCAATTACTAAGCTTTTGACTGTAACTAAATGCTCATGTAAAGCAGAAATGTGGTGCAGGCTTATATTATCACCTTAACCATTACATCATTTCTGAATTTTAAATTTAAATTTCTGCGAAAAGCTAACGCAATAAATTGATTCTGGCCTTTATTCTTTCTTTCTTAACTAGCGGAGATGCAACAGCGACCCCACCAGCTCAGTTAGCCAAATATTGATTGTAATACCTGCCAACGGCTTGTAATAAGACTGTCAACAAACACATGTAATAATGGACCTGTAATTATTTGACATCAGCCTAGACTGTTGTCATTCCTTCGCCATTTCTCACGATTTGAACGCAATCACATGCTTGAGAAAAAATGTACAACACATGCGGCTAACAGTAGCCTTTTGCGTGATATTAAAATTATGAACAGTATCACATATTCGGAGACAGTTGTGTAGTTTCAAAGTTTTATTTTGAAAAAATATGCCATTATAAAACCCTCAGATATGTAGCTCGGGACTAGCCCCGAAGTAAACCTATTAACACGTTGTCACAGAGCATTCTTCTATGATTGCCTTTGCAGGATAAGCAAGTGAGCGTGTTAATCGGTCATGCTGATTTGCACCCGTATCTCTGAAAATTTACCACTTGAGAAATTTACTACTTAAGGAGAACACATTTAACATTCAGAAGGAGATGATTTGGCACATATCTAAGGTCTGATCTAAATATAAATAATCCAGGTAGCAAATGACAACTAATAAAAAGCAAAATAAAATAATAAATAATAAAAATTAAAAAAACATGCAGAACATCTAGATTCTTCCCGATAGGCTATCGTTGTTTTGTTAACAGTTTAAAACATCAAATACAAATTGTTACAGAATATTCACAAAAAAATAGAGAAATGGCACTTTTAATATATATATATATTTATGTATTTTATGTATATATTTATAACATTAAAGAACGGGTCAAATGCTTTTGCCATTATTACGAACCTCATTGGTGTGTTGAGACTTTGCGGTTCATGCATGTATGATACAGCAATTTATGTACATTACATTCATGCGCCCGTGCAGCTTTTTCTGAACGAGTTCCTTTCTCAGACGTTCAGTCTGATGGCCAATACCTGCATTGTATATTGTCAATGGCTACATATATTACAGTTGGTTCATTAACAGATATTCACAGACAATTGTCTGCAGAAGCGAACATGAATACAATATATCCGACAGAGGGAAGATTTTAACATCAGTGATCAGTTGTCTGCACGAACATCACAGAGTGCTGTTTTTTTTTTCTTCTTAATTCATCCTCAGTCCGTATTACTAGTCGGAGAGCGAGTGGGAAGCACAGTCAAAAGCCCTGTGGGCTCCATCTGTGCGGTAAGGCCCGTTATGCCAGTACGAGTCGCATACTGTCTGCAAAGAATTGATCTCGGACGCCGAGGAGTTTCCATCTCTTCGCTTTGATCGCTTGCGATTCCGCAAGATAAAAACGAGCATCCCCACAACCGTGAACGCAGACGTGACAAAAACAAGCAAGAGTCCGGGAACTAACACCGAGATGGAGACTCTGCTGGGCTCCAGATATGAGTTAGAGCGTGTCGCAGTATCTGCGGAGAAAGTGCTGTTTTTGCCTAAGGACGCAGACGGGGATTTGTCGTAAAGTTGCGGGCACAACAGATCGTTTCGCAGTTGTCGGAAGTCCTTTTTCCAAAACTCTTCCGGCGATTCACATTTGAGATCACTCACGATGACGTCCGAGCCGATCTTCTCGCTCCATTGTTTGAATGCAACAATGTTGCAAGAGCATTCCCACGGATTGCCGTGCAGATCGATTTGTATGACGGATGTAAGCTGATCTAAAACGCCGGCAACCGGCAGAAATGTAAAATAATTGTTGTGCAGACTTATTCGTGACAAAGAGACTCCATTAAAAATATCCACGGGCAAGGATTTTAATAAGTTATTGTTGAGGAATAGGACCCTTAGACTGGGCATTGTATTGAAGGTCCCTGCCATCACAAGTTGTATTTCGTTGTATTCCAGACTCAGATATTCCAGATTTTGCAATCCAAGAAACATTTCCATGCTGAGGGTATCCAGGTAGTTCTTGTCCATGTACAGCCATCTTAATGCGCCGAGATTCTGAAATGTGCCGTTTTCAATTACTCGTATATTGTTTACTCCCAAATCAAGAAGGATCAGATTTTTCTGATCGTTGAAGTAGTTCTTTTTAACAGAGTGGATGTTGTTGTCTCTTAGATTCAACTCCTGAACGTTTTGGGGTTTGGGTTTCAAATTATTCAGGCTTTCGATGTTTTTCCCCTCGCAGCTCACCTTCAGACCCTGTCTGGACTCGGGCAATCTACAGCTACAAGAGACTGGGCAGGATGCGTTAAGTATTTGCTCAGTTCTCAAGTTTACAGTAGTCATAGCAGTGGGTTTGGTTTTGATCTGCCAGTTTTCCCGTGATTTTGAGCGCCTCTTATGCTTGGACGCAGCAGTCGGGCTCTCGGCTGCACCGTTTATTCTAATAGGCGTTGAAACCGGTCCAGATTGCTGCGTGGGGGGTGCCGCCAAACTGGAGTCAACCTCGAACGTTGAAGGGCACAGGTCCATTTCTGATGTCTCGTTCAAGTCGTTTCCCTGTAGTCTAGTTGGAGCCTCGCAAACCACCCTTCCGATCAAGGCATTGCGTGGTATATTTTCCAGCCATTCCTTCAGGGGAATGAGATCACAGTTGCAGTCCCAGGGGTTATCCTCCAATAAAACCTCGGCGATGCCCGGTATTTGTTCAAGGACCCCCTCATATGGAAGCGTTTTAATTCGATTTCCACGCAGGTCCAGGTGAGTTATTGGCACATTTTGAAACACGCTAATGGGAAGCGTGCTGATGAGGTTATCGTTTAAGATCAAAACCTCAAGTTTATTCAAGTCCCTAAACACAGTCGGCTCGATATCGCGAAGAAGATTGAAATCGGCTTGTAAATATTCCAGGTCATCCAAGCCCAAAAACGTGTTCTTTTTGAAAGATCGTATTTTGTTGTTATTTATGTGTAGTCGCTTGACAAGCTGCAGACCCAAAAACGCTCCTGGAACGATGTCGTGCAAACCATTGTTTTCCAAATGCAAGCTAACGGCGTTGTAGAAGTTAGCAAACTCGTTGGGAAATAGTCTGGACAACGAATTCCCATGCAGTAATAAGTGATAAAACTGAGAACTGGGACCAGCCAAATGATGCAGATTAGAAAAGCTCCGTTTTTCGCAGTCGATATGCAGATCTCCTTCTATATCATTACAGGAGCATATCTGCTCTTTACAAATGTCCCTTGTAATATTTCCACTAGCAACACAAAGAGCCGCCTTCAGTAGCAAAATCCAAAGCAACATTTTTACCGCAATTCATTCCCGATTTCAAGACATGAATGCAATTAACAAATGAACAAATCGGCTTGGGAATGTAAAATCATCCACCAGAGACAGAGGAAAGCAGTCAGTGAATTCGCTCATTCCTATTTCGCCTTCTGTATATCCAGACCAGTAGTGTTAACTGCCCACCAAATTCTTTACAGTAAACGCAATCTTCTAATGGGAAACTCCGGCACATTTTTTAAACGAGTGAAAGACAACATGGCACAACATCAAGCGGCGCATTGTGCTTTTAGTTCAATAATGACTGACCTTGCAATTTTTTATGAATCCGGGGTTTTCTTTGCAGTGCGTCGCTTTCAACCGCGCCGTCCCTTTCGCCCGTGGTTCCGAAATCACGCCCAGGCATCGACATTTACAGGCGATGTCAACCAACTGGAAGATTTCCGCAATCCACTCGTCGTTCCCAGCGCTTTCCCCCGTCTACACTCCTGTCTTATTGTGTTTCTGAATTACAAACGGTGTTACTAAGAGGCTCTGCCTGTTCTGCCGGGCTGCTCAGTGGAAGATCTTACACCCTCTGCTGAGCTGCAGTGGCAAAAATCCGACTGCTGGGGGATGCTAGAGAAAACGAAAAAAAAAAATTAATAAAATAAAAAAAAATCTAAACAGTGAGCAAGCGTTAGAAATTGGTTTCCAGTTCTGACGTTCATCCCGAACGTATTGATTTTATTGGGGTATGTTTTCTGGATCCACCTTTTCTCTGCTACTGTTAAGATTTCTAGTTCTTTCGACTATCTTGTGAATATTTCATTGCGTTAGTCGATTACATAAAGCATCAGGTATAGCTGGTGTTTGGTTGTCCAAGAGGAAATTAATTTTCAATTCGAGCTATCGACACAGATACATGAAAAATGCTTGGTGCGTCTTGCATAAAGGTACTGTTTCTGTGGGACATGTTTTCCTGTTACTTTACGAACCGCATCTTAATAATAATAATAATAATAATAATAATAATAATAATGGTGAAGAGATTTTGCTATATAGAGTTCATCGCGAATTTTTTATATCAAAGCTTAACACATACACACAGCATCTATTCATCTTAAGCACATATAATAAATAGAGTCAATGGAGATTCTGGCTTTCACTTATGAGGAAATCCAGGTCAAAGGTTATCCTAAGGAGTGGTATATGTAATCTGCACGTGCAAAATGGCTGTTATCCATTACAGAGAAGTCCCACCAACTAAATTAATCAATTAAAATGCTGGTAAGAAGTGGCAGCAAAATACCACAGTTATACCATGTTACACAAGGACAATTATTAATGACAACCAGCAGAAACAGAAATTTAGGCATCTTCCACACAAAAAGGGCTTCTACATTTTTTTTGGGCTTGAATTTAGCTTGTAATTTCTCTCAAGTGAAATTATGTACCGACAAGTAAAAACTGCTCTAGGCAACCTTGACACAAAGTACTGCTTCCATTTTTTAAAGTCTGTACAAAGATCAGCATATTTGAATTCCTCCATTTTATTATGAAATAAATAAAAGTTATAAAAAGTTCACAGAAATCTACTTACAAACAAGTGCTGTGACCTGTGGTAGCAGAGTATGTCTGATCAGTCTATTGAACATTCTTTTATCGGATTTTGCAGTGGTTTGTTTAAGAAGATGCTGCATCAGAGAGCGAGACAGTCCTATTAAATGACTTTACATGATCAACAATGGAAACAGTCGTCTAATTTAATAGGTGGCTGATGAACTGCAAGCAGTGTTTTCTGAGCCAGTGGCCTGAATTCTAATCATTATTTTTTTGACACAGGCATTGTAATGGGTTATTCAAAGTGGGATCTCTCTTCCTTCTACTATTCACATGTTATGTGGTTCATCAGATATATACGTTTAAGTAATTCTATTACACGGGCAATGGAAAGTCAGACCATCTTCTGTTTCCTCCTGTATTACTGGTGATTAGCTCAAACTAAAGGAGGGCAGCTAGTAAAGTATAAGGAAAGGTTTTTTTTTTGGAAGTACTCTATATAATTGCTGTACAGTTATGAATACTATTGTAGTTTATTCATGAATTGAATTTGTGTATACGTAGTGTATATACAGATAATAATGCACTATATAGACCCAAGTATCGGGACACCTGTCCATTACACCTACAGGAAGTTTTATAACATCACATTCTAAACCCATTTTGCAACAATATGGGGTTGGTCCCCCCTTTGCAGCTACAGCAGCTGCCACTCTTCTGGGGAGGCTTTCCACAAATATTTTGAGTGTGTCTGTGAGAATTTTTCCCCATTCATCCAGAAGAGCATTTGTGAGGTCTGACGCTGATGTTGGACGTGAAGGCCTGGCTCTCGATCTCCATTCTAGTTCATCCCAGAGGTGTTTGATGTGGTTGAGATCAGGGCTCCATTAGAGCCAGATTCATCCAACCATGTCTTTATGGACCTTGCATTGTGCACTGGGGCACAGTCAAACTGGAGCAGAAAAGGACCTTCCCCAAACTGTTCCCACAAAGTTTGAAGCATAGAATTGTCCAAAATGTCTTGGTATGCTGAAGCATTAAGAGTTCCCTTCACTGAAACTAAGGGGTCTAGCCCAGCCCCTGAAAAACACCCCCATACCATTATCCCTCCTCCACCAAACCTTACATTTGGTCCAATGCAGTCAGGCAGGTAACGTTCTCCCGGTATCCATCAATCACAAACTTGTCCATCAGACTGCCAGACAGACAAGCATGATTTGTTACTCTACAGTTTCCACTGCTCCAGAGTCCAGTGGTGGCTCCATCCGATACTTGGCATTGCGACAGTCCATAACAGGGGCCATACACATACGAACAAGAAATGATGAAATGACAGCTGGCCTAATGGCGTGTCTTTAGGAGCAAACCAAGAACAAGCCAAGAAAAAGAGAACTGCACATACACGCACAATGTAAGCTGGATTCGAACCCCAAACCCTGGGGGAGGTAAGCAGTAATGAGCTGCCATATCTCCCGGAATCATAAATTGTACAAAAAGAACTCTTTACTTATCATTATTATCATTAAATACTTGCTTGAAGAATCTTTATTTGCTGCGAGTAAGCCTGTGAATGTTCCTGCAGGTTTCCTCTCAGCCTGAAAACATGCACTTAGGAGAACTGCTCTTTCTACATCGCCTGAAGTATTCTTACTATTACTCTGCACTGAATAAGCAATTATGGGTGGATGG
The DNA here is from genome assembly GCA_026781145.1 of Hippopotamyrus pictus. Taxonomy (NCBI): domain Eukaryota; kingdom Metazoa; phylum Chordata; class Actinopteri; order Osteoglossiformes; family Mormyridae; genus Hippopotamyrus; species Hippopotamyrus pictus. Next base: position 22,857,001 of record JAODLC010000038.1, on the reverse strand, counting down.
TTTCCTGCCGTATTTTTTGACAGTTTGCAGACATAACTGCAAAGGTTAACAAATTTGCATCTGGTTTGTGGTGAGCCTGGAGTCTGTCCCATGAAGGTGGGAAATAAGCCAGGAGGCACCCTGGAAAGACACAGCAGTTCATTTTTTTATGACTGTAGGAGGACAGCAGATTACCCAGAGGAAAGCCACCCAACACACAGGGGAAGACACGCGAACACACAGGGGAAGTCACGCGAACACACAGGGGAAGACACGCGAACACACAGGGGAAATCACGCGAACACACAGGGGAAGACACGCGAACACACAGGGGAAGACACGCGCAACATGGCTCAGGATTCCAACCTCCATCCCTTCACATATGAGGCCACACTGCAAATCTAACAGTTCAGGAGTAACAAAAATATTGAAATCATAATGTACGTCTAATCTTAATTCATTAACGATAGTCTTTTTAGTGGATTTATTTTTTCCTTTCATCATTTTGGGCAACATATTATCACCCAAATCTCATAAATGCAAAGTAATAGCTTCAAGCTGAATTTGGGTTATGTATTGTTAGACTGTAGTAAGTGATCACGTCCCCTATGACTAAAGGTAAATGTAATCATTAAAACTACACTTCCCTAGTTAGCCTAATTGCCTAGTTTTAGACTATTGCCAGAGATGGTTAGGAAGACGTTCTCACATTTACTTTTATATTTATTTAGTTATTTTGGTTCTTTGTTTTTCTTTAACTTGTTTTGCGTTACTTTTTTCTAGCATGTTTGTAGTTGCTTTTCTTAAGGGACCTTTTTACCATTTTATGATTTGAATAATAAATTCCTTTTGTCTTTTTGAACGTTGCTGCCCTGTACCGTTGTACTGCCCTGCTTGCAGATCTCTGCCCCACAAACAGCCGCAGAGTATAAAAGTTACATTCTCACTGCCACTCAGCTATTGTGTTTCTTCACTGAATCCATTTTAAAGAGTAGAGTCCTTTGATACATTTACTGATATACTAATGGATTTTGAGTAACAACACAACTGCTATAGATAATGACCCAGCCCTGAATTGCAACATCCCAAACACCATAGAGTTCTGGTCAAGTCATTCATTTTAATGTTTTTTTGCTTCCACACATGAAGCATTTTGTCCTTGGCCTGTTTGCCAGTTCATCTGTTGCATTAAAAACAAACAAACACAACCAAACAAACAACCAAACAAAAGAAAGTAATAAAGCAATGATTTTTGGTATATTTGCAATATTTTTTACTGGGTTAAGCAACCTTCCTAAGATTT
>JAODLC010000038.1:22791484-22806073 GCA_026781145.1 Hippopotamyrus pictus | reverse complement strand
CTGGTAAGCTACATAATGAGCCGACCAATCAAACCTGGTAAGCTACATAATGAGCCGACCAATCAAACCTGGTAAGCTACATACAGTAATGAGCTGACCAATCAAACCTGGTAAGCTACATAATGAGCCGACCAATCAAACCTGCTATGTGTTCAGTCACGTCTTTTGAATTGGGAAGGAGAATCAGCCCTCACCTCCAGCAATGGCAGGGAATCGTGCAGGAGAAGACAGCGTTTGACATGGCAGCATCCAGGAAGTCGAGTTGCTTTTGCAGGTGATCATGAACCCCTTGGTGTATCTCAGTAATGAACAATTCATAGAGAAATACAGACTGGCCTGGGGTGAAATAATGAGCCCCCTTGTTCTGGTGCAGGATAAATTGAAAAGAGGAATACACCGGAATTTTGCCCTCAGTGCACTGTGCGGCTTCTCTGCTTCGAGGCCCCCTGGTGGATTCCTGCAGACCTACAGGTGCACATGGCCTCAGCAAGGCTGCTGTATCCTGCATTTGTGCATTGATCACATTTCTGTTGCACTGCACACACCTGCATACAGTGTCCAGTGTGTGTGGGGGGGGCGGGGTGCCTTGCATGATGCTAAAACTGGTTTTCATGCCACTGCAGGCACACCTGGCCTTGCAGGTGCAGTGGATGGAACCCTTAACCCTATTCACATTCGCAGGCCCTTGAATCCCACCTGCCCCTGCTGAAAAGGGTTCTGGGCACTAGGCCTAAATGTCCAAGTGATATGTAACCGTCAAGGAGATCTTGCAGACATTTTTGGAGTGTGTCAGATGGCAAAGGATGGTATGTTAGCTGGTGGCTGGTTACTGGGAGACGGCAGGTATCCTCTCAGCTAACACCTGCTGATTCCAGTGTTGAATCCCCAAACCGTGGCTGAGGAGAGGTATCACACTGCACACCAAAGAACACGCACTGCTGTAAGGGGGCTTCGGGCATGTGGAAGATGTGATTCCGCTCTCCCAAGATCTCCCCCTGAATGTTACTGTGCTGTTCATTTTATGTGTAGTATGCTGCATTGCAGTAATTATTTTATTAAAATATATTTTTGACCACCTCCCCTTTTGATAAGTATTACTCCCTCCACCATTGTGTTTCGTTTACAAGGACGCAACTTCAGCCCATTTTAATTTTCAACAGATAGGTTAAATTATTTTGTTCTTAGTTTTGGTGGCTTTGATGTATTAATTTTCTAATTAGTTTATTTTTTATTTACATTTGACAATCATATAAGATTTTACCATTGAAACACGTGGGATGGATGTGCCTGTTATCGACAGTCTGTGATTCTCTTACGCGGAGGCTGAGGAGAAGCCAACCAAGTAGCAGTTAAAGTTCGTTTGTAAGTTCTGCAACAACGAGGAGTTCTGGGAAATGCACGTAGACCTCACTCGTTCTTTAATTACATCGTTCGTTATCTTGTTCGTTACTCGCTAAAATCGATCACTTTTGGGAAAGCCGCCCAGTAGATCGACAGATTTATTATACATTATAGGCAGACCTAAAAACTTAAAAGAAAGTGGATGTCAGCTCTAGTGATGTTAAATTCTATTGCATATTTCTTGCCTTGACATTGTTCACAATCAGGCCCTGATCTGATACAATAAGCTGAGATGCGACCTCCGATTCCCCCATGATGTCATCTTTATTTACATTTCTTGCCGCCGTTGCATTACTGCTGTCGCCTCTGGGGTTTATTGCGTGTCTTCATGCTCCTTCGGTGCCTGTGGTTTTCATTTTCCAGTCACTCTTTTTCCCACTGCAGTAACCAGGTTGTCCATATTTCATGCCAAATGTGAAACAAGGATATTTTGCAGGTGGGATGAATATATCTGGAATTAATTGTTTTGAGTATATAGAAAGGTTACTGTGTGTTTGCGAGAGCAGGGTACCCTCATGCATTGGTCTTCCTCTCTCAGTTCCCGCTATGTTAGTGTGTTAGAGAGAGTAACGCAGTAATTTGGAGTGTGACTCAAATCTTCTGCTTGTCTCATCCCAAGGGTTCTAATAAAATGACCCCCATCCACTCACCAGTTCTCTTGTCCTGTGCATCTGTTTTCCATCAGAGAGCGGCATGTTTCACACTGGCATGCATGTGTGTTTCTGCAGAAATGCCCAGGTATGCACAGGTTACGTTTGCTTTCTGATTGGTTTGGGATTGACTTGGGAGATTTAATTATGTAAGGACACTATTAAACTGGGTGAAGCATATGGCTAAATATAGAGAAGTGAATGAGCTAAGTGAAGTGAATGGGGAAATACGGCAGGATATTTATATCACTGGAATCAGGGCAAATGGCTCAGCCAGGGGAACATCACCCATTTTAAAAGTCATTCATAAAATACAAACAGTATTTCGGTCTTATCTAGTTAGACGCTCACTTTAAACCTTCATTAGATCCTGAAATATGTACAGAATGAAATATATACAGTATAAGCCTTACCAGCAAATAAATCTAAGAAATGGGAGAAATTAGATTTTTTTGTTTTTTTTGTGTGTCTGTTTGAAATGTATTGCTTATGTTATAGTTAGAATGTGTTTGTCACACACAGAAAAGGCAAGATATCAAATCAGATAAGATTAAGGAAAAAAAGCTGTAATGATATATACATTTAAGATGAATTTAATGCAATATAAAAAAACATTAGACAAGTGAAATTAACATTCTTTTATTATTACTGTTTCCATTATTATTATTATTATTATTATTATTATTATTAATAATAATAATAATAATAATAATGATGATGATGATGATAATAATAATAATAATAATGCACAGAAAGAAATAAAATAATAATAATTTATTTGAAACTGGATTAAAAATAATTTATAGGCAAAACTACCCATGGTATAAAAAACTAATTTTTATTGTAAAGTACTTTGATGATTTATTATTTCTAGGTATTCTGGGTCTGCCTGTAAATTACCTTTAAGCTCAAAATGCTCATTTTTAGTCCAATTCAACATGACACCCCAGGATGCAGCATAGACTAAACTCTGCGACAATTCTATTTCTTCCTGCTGATTTTGACTTCTGTCTTCCTTCCCTTGATATTCATGAGTATGGCAGTCATGATTATACCAGTCTGTGGCAGCGGGGCTGAATGTGGGGTCCTGTTTTATATTCTTTGTCTTCCTCTCAGCCAAAGGACAACAGTTCTTTTGGGCAGACGTGCCATGTTTCACCTCCACTGGGCCGCCGTCTTGGGGCCGATCGTCTGTCTGTTTCTTCCTTGACCTTTGTTTTCGATGCACGATCAAAAAAACAATCCCACCAGCAGAAAAAACAACTATAAGAAGAAAAATCAAAAATATTACGCTAAAAACTGAAAATGGGACAGAGTCAGTGAAAAAGCGGTGGAATCCTTTACTTTTAATGGTTGTGGAGGGGAAAGACACACCATGACCAAACGTACCAGTTGGCATTGGTAAGAATGTCACTAGGTCAGGACACATGACTTCCTGACTGACAATTTCCAGCTTCATTTTAGCTATTTTATTTGGAGTCTGACACAAAATATTTCCCGACACGCTATACATTGGTAGGGTCTCAACCCATCGCTTAAAATCAACCAAATCACAAGTGCAATCCCATGGATTGCCGTCCAGAAAAATCACCCTCAGATCTATCAACTGATCCAATACATTCATCACAGGCAGGTGCTTAAATGCATTATTCATTAGGTTTACTTTAATGAGTGGCAGATGGTGAAATATATAGGGTGGAAGTTTTTGAAGAAGATTGCCATTTAAAGACAGGATTTTCAAATTTGGCAAGGCACTGAATGAACCTGGATGGATGACTTCAATTACATTGTACTCTAAATACAACTGCTCAAGTCTGTTAAGTCCGAAAAACATGCCTGAGAATAACTGATCAATTCGGTTTCCACTGAGATTGAGCTTTTGTAGTAACCCTAAATAGAGAAAACTTTGTTTTTCAATATAATCAATTTTGTTGTTTGCCAAATTCAGCAATACCAAACTTTCATATGCAACAAAATCATCCCGTAAAAGTCTCTGAATCATATTTCCCGTCAAGACAAGATCTGTGGGACTTTGATGCAGAAATCCAAGCTCTGACATTCTTTTAATACCTTTGTCCTCACAATGGATTAAAAAAACAGCAGTTGAGCTGATTAAACAAGAACAGAGTTCAACACAAGCGACGTCGGATGTTAGTACGGGTGTTGGTGTTGTGATTTTTGCATCGTCACTTGCAATGATCAACTTTAGGATTTTTGAAGATGGTGTAGCAACCATATTCAATGACTTGGAAGATTCCTCTAAGCTGGTGTCACCGTATGTAGGGCACAAATCGTCCTTCATGATGTTGCTGAGGGAATGGTCTTTCAGATTGGCTGGACCGTCACAAACAACCTCGCTGATGGATGACTGGGTCACCATGGTGTCCCTCCAAATTTTTAGAGGAAGGATTTGACAGTCACACAGCCATTTATTGTCCTCCAACAAAAGCTCTACAATGCGGCCAATATGCTCAAGCAAACCCACATAAGGCAGTGACTGCAGCTGGTTTCCGCGTAGGTCTAAATGCGTAAGTGGCACAAATCGAAAAATATTTCTTGGAAGGACTCTGATGGAGTTGTCATTTAGTATCAGAACTTTGAGGTGTATAAGTTTATTGAAAGTTCCATGTTCAATAACTTGAATAAAGTTTGTGTCTGCCTGGAGATACTCCAAATTGACCAAACCCAGGAAAGTGTCCTCTTTTAACACAACTAAAAAATTTTTGTTAATGTAGAGCTTCTTCAGGAAACTGAGTGCATGAAAAACCCCAGGTTCCAGTTGCTGGATGCTGTTTCCACCAAGATTAAGTGAATGGGCATTCTTCAGACCTATTAATCCCTCAGGAAGCAACTCCACGAGGTCATTCTTGTACAGATTAAGGTGGAACGGCATGGCTGCTGGTAGCTTTATTTTAGCAATGCTGTCAATATTCCTTTCCTCACAGTTTACATACAGCATACTGTCTTTTTCTGTGCAAGAGCAAAGTCTGCCACAGGATCCTTCAGGTGGTTCCTTGGAAGACAAAACATTTTGCGAAAGGATGCCACTCAAAAAGCAGTAAATGAAGGAAAAGCAGCTCAGCATTTCCGTATCTGTAAGAGAAAAGTAAGAAAAATATGCTTAATAATTAATTAAAAACATGTGATTTCAGTTAAGGACTTCATAGCTAACACAGATATAGTAACACGGTTTGATACACTTCTGAGTATCTTTTTGATGTATCAACATTTGTCATTAATAAATGACTTAGAGAACTTAAGGAAACAGGCATGCCACGCAAACCGACCATGTGTCATGCATCCAATAATCATGGATCATTTTTAAGGAGGACTTGCGTATCACCTCATATTCTTTAGGCCATATGGCCTAAAAATACCTTAAGAAAAGCTGACAATAAAAAAAAAGAACTCCAGCAAAGCTGTTGTGAATTACAATTTGAACCCACCCATCCAACTGCCTATTTTTATCTATAATTGATACAACCATATTCTTTAAAAAAACCATTGTAAGTAATGAGGGAACATTACCTACACACATTTGTAATGGCCGACTGGCCCGCCTGGATTTTTAGGGCCGAGTATCTGTGCAGATAATCATCATCAATGTGGGAATAAATGCAATTATTCAGGTGAATTTTAATGGATAAAGCACTCGGCACATTGGCAGAATTTCCAGAATAGAAGTCAGGCACTATAACCAAGTAAAAGAAGACCAGAAGCATTATCTGAATGTTAGTGTTAGAAACCTCTGACAAAAAAATGAAATTGAAAAAATTAAAGTGGACAACAAGACGAAATTATTTACATAATATTGAAAAGAGCCAGAAATGCATAAAATTATACTCACAAGTGGCATAGAAGGCAGTTAAATAAAAACATGCAGTGTTTTTCAGGTTAGATGTGTAGCTGCCAGCGACTGTGTTTTCATTTATAAGCAGCAAAGGCTGCGGGTTCTTTTCACACATGTGAGCGTGAGTAAGTCCTCAACAAGCATTTCCTGAGCAGCTCAGTAAGCATGAAAAAGAGAACTGGCAAAATATTTACTCCTAGTAAGGCAATAGTGAACATTTACAAAAAACAAATACCTATCTACAGGGCAAAAAAACTCTCTTCGTGATTTACACACACATGCAAAGTAAACAGTGTGGCCATAGTTAATATTTCATGTGTTTGAAAGACACAACCAAGGAAACACTTTATAGTATCAATCCATCCACCCATCCATCCATCCTCAACCACTTATCCAGACTGATCCTAGAGTTAATCCCAAAAAGTACATGGGAAGACAGGAGGCACCCTGGATGAGATGTCAGACTGGTTAAGGCCACCCACCCACACACACACACACACACATACACACACAGAGTCGTGTAATCATATCTTTATGGGGACCGCTCATTCATTTCTATGGGGAAAATGCTAATGCTAACTATGACAACCTTAACCCCTACCCAGCCCTAACCATAACCATAAATAACCAAAGAAAATACAAGAGATTTTTAGTTTTTTCATTGCAGTCACGGATTTTTATAAAACTGAGTTTTCCCATAAGGTTAAAAAAAAAAAAAAAAAAAACCTATTCATCACGTTGCGAGAACATTTGGTCCCCACAAGATAAGGTATACCTGGACACACACTCACTACAGGTAAAATGTGACACAAATTCAGCAACAAGACAAACAAGCAAACACTGTGAAAACAGAGAAGGTGAGCTTTGGCTCCTTAGGCTGAAGGAGAAACACAGGCGAACCATGATGTCATTTATTATAATGACTTTGATTCTTGCAAAGTGAATCAATCGATATTACAAGAGATTAAGAACAAGCATGCAGTTAAACAGGGAGAGTCCAAGGCGTCGTGTCGCTTTGATATAATATGAAAGTATCTGAAGTCATATCTTTTGGGAAAGGCTTCCACATACCAAACATGCCTGCACACCGCACATCTTATTAATGAATTACTCACGACTTCCAGAGTCGTTTTAGCAGTTATCTTGGACACTATACTATGAGGACATTGTGATTTGTGCATTCAAAGTGCATTTTAATCTTGGACTTGTCTTTCACAGCACAAGTTTTAATATTCCTTATTGTCTGTGTGTGCATATACAAGCAAGCTCTTCAAAACTTCCAAATGTGGTTTGCAATCAAGGAAAATACTACTGTACAACATTTGAAATAATAATGTAAAAAAAAAAACATATAAGGGTGAAAGACCGAAAAAGGTCTAGTTTTTTAATTTTCCATCAAAGATAGTTCCATGTGTTTGTACTTGAAAGCATTTTCGATTAACAGCCAATGACGCAATGTGGTCGTCACTTAGGCAGCCCTACACTCAAAATGTGCCCGATTAAGGGAAGGTGTTGATTTGCCGGATTTTTGTGCGCTGTTGATTTATTGAAGCTTAATCGCACGCGCTGAATAAACTTAAGGGATAAACTCCGAGAAAGCGTCGATCAGCTCTGTGATGTCACTAAGACCTGGAAACTTCTAACAAACTGTTTATAAATGTGTGTGAAATTTCCTTCTGCACAGAAATTGAAGGTGATAAGATATTCATTAAGTCGAAAGCCTTAGGCAAAACAGCTGCACGGTTAATCACTAATAAATAAACTAGTGATTGTACCGTATTGAAAAGCATCATTCTAGAATAAATATTTATCAAAAAGATTAATTGCTTTATTAAGTTTGTATCAGTATTGTTTTTATTTAAGTGCATTTATTCAAGCAGTACGTTTATGAAAACGAAGTTTAGTTTTTACAATCAACACTATGCTCAGAGTTAAGACCTTTCTCCATAAACATCGATAATTCCATATTACTGAATATGAACAGCTTAACGAAATATTTTTTAAGTATTCCCTAAGGAGCAAAAAAGGCTAAAAAATACTCACCTACAAGCAATTCTAGAAATGAGCTGCAGCCGACACTTGAACAGATAAAAGTCAAGTATAAGTAAATGTCAATATGGTTATTTTCCCCACCTCTAAAAACTCGTCGGTAATTATATGCATATAAATATTTAGTTTTAGTAAGGCAAAACGAGTCGACGTCTTAAGAAACTAAGTAATTAGCATAAACGGTACTTTTCTGTTTATATTCTAAGCATATAAACAAATAAGTCTGTGTTTGTCGGTCCTAGTTAGTACGGCCTAACAGCTGCAGCCCATGCAGTATCTGTTTCGTATAAGAGTCTTTACGGTACATGCAGCTCCGTTTCAAAGCGGGCGATTCCTGCCTCCCCGATACCTCGTAAACAGAGGCATTCAAGCTGTGCGGGGCGCCCCCCTGGCGGGGCACGAAGGAATTGCGGGGGGGGGGAGGGCGCAGGTGAGGGTGGCGGACCTATGCAGAAATTATAACTTTTAGAAATATTAAAAATAGGGATACTTGCAATGTCAGAAGTTTCCCTGGACTTTAGTAATCTGCGTGTTGGAAAGCGGGCCTATCCTTCCCACTGAGCTTCAAGTTTATTTAAATAAAGATTTCAGAGGTCAGAACAAACATATCAGCCCTGGGGGCACCCTGTCAAACACGTTTGAATAGCACTGTCGTATTTCATTGTAGGGGGATCTCTCTCCTCCTCAGTAATGCCTCTTCAGTGGAGTTCCGTCCTTCAGAAGTCTGGTCCTATTTCCTTCTGCCGAATGTCATAGCCCAGGGGCGGGCGGTCATATCCTCAAAGGGCGAGCGTGTGTGCGGGTTTTTGGGGTAACCTTTAGGTCAGCTGTTCAAACCCAGGTGTGAGAGCTCTTCAGCCAGTCAGTCCACTAATTAGAAATCTAATTAGGGAGTTGCAGTGAAAGCCTGCATACCTAACAGCCCTTTCTGGATAAGATTGCCCAACTTTCAACCACAAAGTAATATAAAAAGATTTAAAAGAGAAATATAATTTGACGGCTTGTAAACATAGTGCTGCTTTTGGTACCCATGAGCTTCAGCAGTGCCAACATAATATCCCGAATAACTGCCGGAGATATGAAGTGACGGCATCATTATAGCCGAAATGAACCTTCAGTTTACACCGTGGGGAGGGGGGGGGGTGCAGAATGACAGAAACACCTAGTAGGATATTACTACAAAGGTCGTAATAAGGGGCAGGGCTCGTCCTGTTCAGGGTCATGGGGGGGGGGGCATGACCATGCCACCCCACTGTATTGGACCCTTCTTTGAAAAGAAAAGATTCAAGTTCCTTCAGAGATGAAGCTGGACATTTCCTCTGCAGGGTGTGCTGCAGAATCTACCCATAAACTTTTGGTGATGATTAGATCTGGTGATTGGGGAGCACATGGCAGGTGTTTGACTTTATTATGGCGCTCCTGGAACTGCACTTGACTGTTTATTATACAGTGTGCATGATGGGCATTGTTATTGTGGAATATGGAAGCAATGAGGCAGAATGGGGCGGACCTGCTCCTACAAAATGGCCTCGTGTTCACTGGCTATCATGTGCCTGAAGAGTGATGTTTGTACCTTAAGCTCCCCAACCCAACATACATACCGCGAGGGCTGAAGGCATCCGTTAGCTCTCAGAACGTAAATCTTTCAGGATTCAAGCAAAAGATGAATCATATCAGACATATCACATGCCAGGTTGGGCGCTGCTTACACCAGCTCACGCATCTTTACATTACTTTTACTACTTTAGGAGCAGCTAGTTTAGTTAGACACATTTTTTATGTAAGCAGGGTCAGACAGTCCCTGGGACCACTGGAGCCTGGGGTTTGAGCTGTGTGAAATGAGGGTGGTGTCCGGTTAGGGGACTGTGCCTGTGATCGGAAGGCTCCGGATTCACGTCCTAGGGTCTGATTTTATAATTGGGCCAAGGCTAGTATGTCCTTTGAGAGATAAAGATGGAAATCTATTTTGTGGGCTTCACTCCAGAATTTCCCATAAACTTTCAGTGCTGATTAGGGTAAAGGGCCTCGCTCAGGTCCTAACGGCAAAACAATCGCTGACCCTGGGATTTGAAATGAGTGCGGTGTGCGGCTGAGTGGGCTAGATCAGTGGTTCCCAAAGTGGGGTTTGCAAAGCCCCCGAGGAGCCCGGACACTAGGTGGGGGGGGGGCGTAAGATGATTCCCAGAATATGTGAAAAAATATATATATATATTTGGTAGGGCCTACTTAAATATATTTAACAATAGCTGACCATCACAAATGTGGCACTGCATTTTGCTGAATGTCTCAGGCTTTTTATATATACAGTATATATATATATATATAATAGGACAAGACTACAGACACTATGTGTTAACTTTTATTTAGCCACTATTTTGTATATTTTTCCGGCTATGGTACCATCTGAAAATAGGAATGCACATCTTGTAAAGTTATTTTAGTGCTGCACAGTGCATAGTGCTAAGCCGTGTAATCGTGCCTGAATCAGTGGTGCTCAGGAAGTAAGCTGCCTTAGCCCAGACGCTAAGTGGGCGTCTCCTTGGCCTAGTCCTGCCACTTGGGTCCTCAGCAATGATCGATAAATGGGACTTGAGTGTTAAGCAGGTTAAAGTTTTAGCACTGAAGGTATGTTTTTAAGGGTTTCATATCCAAAAACTAAAGTGAAGCTAGTGGTTAGGTTCTGCTAAATTTAGTGGTTTATCAGTTTAGCGGTATCAAATTAAACTTTTGAGTTAGCGGATTAGGAGTTATCAAAGCTGAAATATAATGTATTTTTATACACTATAGCGTTATATAATTCCTATATAATTACTGTATATGAATAGCTCACATATGTTTTGGATTCTAACATCTGTTTCTAAATGTGTGATACATGTTCAAAAGTTTTGTTTTGTCACCTGTTCAGCTTTCTGAAGACTGCAATATTGCATTTGGCTGCATAGAGGCGCGTGAATTAATACAGCCCTCCAAAGCAGGTAGTGAAAAATGCACTTAAGGCGGTGGCAGAACTCGCTTAATTAAGGCTTATTTACATGTGACACATGCATATTTTGGAGTTTCTCTGCACTTAGGTCAAAAAAGTGTGCAGCTGTGCATCATTGTTTTATGTATATAAACATACATATGCATGACTATAACTCTGCATTTGATACATATAAAAACAAACACATTTAATATAAAAATACAAAAAGTTTACAATTAGTCAGATTTTTGCAGAAACAGAAATATGATGGACCAGTTGGACAAAATAAAATAATAAAAAAAATTATTTATTTATGGGGCAATTAAAAAAATGAAACAATTGGATTTTAGGAGGGCTGTTTGCAGGGCATTTCTCAATATCTCACTGTTGTGACTTCGGACATAATATGAGGAGACAGCAGCTAGTCATTCTGAGATGACTAAGGTGTCTATAAATAAAGAGCTTATGTAGGTCAGGTGCAATTTCCTCTCTGAGATTCACAGATTTGACCTTTAAACAAGGCAAATAGTTTTTGGAGAAAAAATGTATCATATTAAGGGGATTACCTAGGTGGTCCATTGCAAGCTGAATATGGTTATAAATTCCACTAAAAACAAAAAAGCCAGACTATTTCAAATGTGATATAGAGTAATTTGATTTTTAAAAAGTATGCATAATTCATGTATATGTTCATAGATGTCTCATTGTGGTAAAAGATAATGTAATTTACAATTAGAACTTCTTGTCAAAGACAACGTTAAAAGGAAAGTTTATGGAATTTAGCTATTTTGTAGATTTCATTGAAAATATATGTACGACATAACCATGGTAAGGTCTCTCATTATTCACACTCAGCAAGTCACTATCATCATCTGTGCACATTCCAAGTTCACATGATAAGATAAGCTAAAGTACACTTCATTGATTCCAGGGGGGGAAATCTTGATAACATGATTATTGAGAAAATATGTTCTAATCACTGCAATGTACTCCAAGTTAGAGATTTTTTTTTTTTTTTTTTTTTGGGGGGGGGGGGGGGGGGGAGCAGGGAGACTAAAATATGATTTTATTTCATTTTTCATCTTATTTTATGGCCTGATCAAGAGTACTTGATTGCTTGCAGTGAGCATTCTTCTATGTGACTTGACTGGCAATGTGGTGGATTTGATATTTACATTGCATCGCCTCCATGTGGTAAGAATATGTTACTGCAAGATTAAAGCTTTACAGAAAGAATTGTTTCTAGTTTCTTCGTAATATCTTATGTGATGGTGCAATGTAAAGCTAAAGGTACAAAAGAAATAAAAATGAATAAATAAATGAAATTAATAGAAAATTCCATGTTCCAGACTGAATACTTTGGAGGGAAAAAATCTCAGACATTGGTCAGCACTGGTCACATGGAATAGTCTTCCTGCTAGTGTAGTAGAAGCTAAAACCCTGGGTTCCTTTAAATCAGGGCTAGATAAGATTTTAACAACTCTGAGCTATTAGTTAAGTTCTCCCCAAAACGAGCTTGATGGGCCGAATGGCCTCCTCTCGTTTGTAAATTTCTTATTGTGTCATCAGGGTGGTCTTGAAATATTATTCATTCTATTACAATCAAATCAGTATTTTTTCGATGCGTGACACTGTTTTATGTGTATAAACACACATTTGCATGTTGTAGTTTAGTGTATATTATTCACATTAACTTATCCTTTAATAGAGTGTTATATGAATTACATGGATTGCAAAATAATATGCTTTGCCCTGTAAATGTAGTGTGATTCAAAGGTGCAGTAAGACTGAAATTTTAACTGAATTTCAACTGAGTTTCTCTAGTGGAATCTGCACTATTGCTAATTTTAGAAATTAATAAATGTGCCCAATTAATATGGACACATTAATTTTAATGCAAATATTAACATTAAGGCTGATTCTAAAAGGGACTCAATATTTTATTAGGTTAATTAGATGAGCTGTAGTTAATTGCACCTTCATAATGCATCCATTACGCATTCATAGAACATTCATACAGTAGGCAGCATGTAAGTATACCTTAACATCCTAATATACCTTAATAGCTTTATTATACATTAATAACAAACATTATGTTGTAAGAAGGCATTATGAAAGTGCAGTTCATATAGAGCGTTTCTGAACATTATATGTCAGTAATTTAAGATTTATGATACACAACCTTTCTGCCATAATGAAAGACTGCAGGAATTTTAATGTGAAAAAGAAAACATTACTGACTTACGACTGTTCTCATGTTACATTTTCCCTGGCTGTTAAACTTTAACGCTTCTGAAGTGTATCACATTGAAGATTGGCCTCAGTGTTACATTCCTGACCTCATTACTGTACACATGCCTTCTTTTATAGAATAAAAATGACAGTGAATAAGGATAAATAAAATTGTTGTTGCTAGTAATGCCTATGGCTATAGCGCTCCTTAATTAACCGAGAAGGGGGATGTAAGAGATACCTGCTTTAATTTAGGCTCAAGGCGAACTCTTTTGACCTACCTTATCCTAGTTAAATCCAGGGGTGGTGTTGTATGTGATATTTGTCTAGAATAGAATAGTGATACTTTCTTTTTGCCTATCCCATCTTATTCTTCATGAGACACGCAGACACATGCACAGGTAAGAGCAACCTTGGAGGTCACAGCACCAGCTTAGCCAGTATCAGGCACACCAGGAGCGACTGGCGTTAAGGGCTTTGCTGGGGGGCCTGGTGGCAGGATCAGACTGCCAGACATGAACCAGTGACTTCCTGCTTATACAGAGACCTAACCCACTGAGTGACAGACGGCCCCAAGAATATGCATTAGCTATCGCATTTGTATATCCAAACCCACATTACCTTAGTGAGACTCACAGCTGTTTGGAGCTGAACATTGAAGTCCGTCATGTGACCTGCTGAACACCACTGGCTCACTTAACAGAGTCACAGGGAGTTTATTTTAAACAATATTTATGGAACTGTTAAGATCTATCCATCCATATTTCATAAGTGCTTATTCTGTTGTCGTGAGCCTGGAGCCTCACAGGCGATAATAATAATAATAATAATAATAATAATAATAATAATTTGCAAAGCTGGTCTTTACTTTTGACAGTGAGATTTTTATAATTCTTTAAAATCAGTCAAATTTACTATGCGACTTTTCCTTGACTGCTAATTTAGTGCTATAAATATGTCAACCAGCACCAAAGCATAGCAACCATTTAAGTGAAGCATTGTGATTACAGTTTTAATGATAGGGCTCATTACACAAAGGCTGGACTCTAATTAGCCTCTTACAGTGATTAGATGGTCAGATGGAAATAGGGAATTTGGCTCTGATACCAAGATTATCATATTTTTATGTGGAGAAAGTGTGATACTTATTTACCCAAACACTAAATCGTGGGAAATACAAAAGATACATTTTAAGTAAAATACATGGGTGATCACAATATATGTGTAATGGAGAACCTGGAAACATAGGCCTGCCGTGAATACTCAGAGAAAACACTAGATGGTGCTGTTGAATTTCTAAAATAAATTGAAATATTGTACTGGTCCATCAGCACGCTTCTCATATCAATACCGACAAATATTTTAAATCGCATGTCATGTTGTACAAAATTTTATTAATTGTTTATTTTTGGCTTCTACTACTTACAGGTATACCAGAATATATA